>NDGM010468258.1:0-13983 GCA_002564305.1 Octomys mimax | reverse complement strand
AATATTTAAATGACAATGGAATACCCTTCTCTGACAAAACTAAACCAAAAAAGGGGATACAAAGGGATGTCCATTTTGTATCTGGATGGTCAAAATAGTTAGGATAGATATACAGCTACATTCTCTTAATTCAGTGAATAAGATTTGTTCTAGTAGTGTTTGTGGATGAGATGTCATGTCTGCGCAATGAATAACCACTGAGACAACAATGTGCAATGTATTTATTATTGAAACTGTCCTACTCGTCAGTTTTGAATCTAGCTCACTGCTATTTGTTTCTCAACAAAATTGAGAAATAAATAAAAATTGAAATCTGAAAGTTCTCCCTCAAATTTCATCCTTTAGAAAATCAACCACGTACTAGTGTACTTATTATAATATTTTAAAAAATCAATATATAATATATGTATATACAAGTTTGGGTAGATCTACAGCTACTTTCTCTATAATGTTTAGACAAGATATCATGTCTACATATTGTCCTCTGAATAACTACTACAAAGACAAATATATGCAACATATTAATTAGTGTAACTGTCCTATTAACCAGTTTTGAAACAGTTTCATTGCTATTTTATCTTTGTTTTCCTCATTAAAATGAATAAAAATATGTAAAAATAATTTTGGGACAGGATCTCACTACATAGCTCAGACTCACAGGGATCCTCCTCTCACAGGTCCCCAGTGCTGTGATTATAGGGGTGTGCCGCCACACATAGTTTTGGGGTTGGCACAGCATGTGGTACCAGGGATTGAACTCTGGACTTTGTGCTTATAAGGCAGGTGCTTAGACAGCTGCTGAGCTATGTCCCCAGTCCTATAATAAATTTGTAAACATAAATAGGACCATGCACACACATTGGGCTGGAAGTTATTTTTTATATTAAAAAAGAGCATGTCATGGACATCTTTCAAGGTCAATATGTTATATCTGCTCATTCATTTTTATAGCTCACTTAATATTCCATGGTGAGTATATGCACTTTTTACTGCCATATCATTGTGACACCCATTTAAACTGGTTTTAGTTTATTGCTTCCATAAAACAATGCTGAAATGAAAACTCTGTCTTTATAGTACTTTAGTAACAGAAAGATATAGAATAGATATCAGATATTATAATATATGAAATTGTTTGCTCAATAAATATTACTGTTAAAGGTGTGCTCTCTTTTTCTTTTGTGAAAGTTTTACTTGTGCCTTACAGCCAAAATTGGGATTAATAGGTACTGATAAGGGCTGTCTAATCATAGTGTTCTGTAAAAGGAAACAACCCTGTATTTTAAGAATAAAATTATTTAAAGGGTGCCAGGGAGATTGCTCCATAGAATTGGTGCTTTTTTGGTAAGTGCAAGGTCCTGAGTTCAATTCCTGGTATTGCAAAAATAAATAAATAAATAAATAAATAAATAAATAAATAAATTAATTTTAAAAGAAATCATTCAAACTCCACTTACCATATTTATATTAAAATGAAAGCTAGTAATGCTGGCCAGATAAGTCAGCAGACTAAAGTGCGTGCTTAGGCAGAGAGCAGCGGCCAGGATTCGATCCCTGGCACGTGGTGCATGCCCGTCCCTGGAGCTCACTGAGATGGTGATTGAGACAGTGTGGTGGCATGTGCCTGTAATCCCAGAGCTTGAGAGGCTGAAAACAGGAGAATCATTATGAATCTGATCTACATAGTGAGACCCCGTAGACCCTGTACTAAATAAGAGCAAAAAAGCAAGCAAGAAAGCAAGCAAACAAGGAAGCAAGCAAGCTAGTCATAGTGGGAGAAGAGTGTATGCTTTCTGCTAGCATTTTTATGTGTATTAGTGTCTGAGAGTGAAGTTAATGAGTTCAATCACACAGGAAAATTAAATCTAGATAAAAATATGTAAACTTGTTAAACAATTGCTCCTAAGATGAGAACTTCCCTGAAAGGACTTGTCCTTTAAGAAACATGGTAAGTTTAACAGAAATGATAATTCTTTAAATACTTTCAGAAAATTAAAACATATTGTAGTCAGGTTATACTTTTTGACCTAATATAAATGCCTATTACCTTTATACTTGTAGTCTTATCTGTTTCTTTTTCTACAGTATACAATAAATAATATGGCTTCTTAAATATTTATTAAAATTGGTGCAATATATTTGACAGAGATTAAAATAAAATCTCGCAATTTATAGACTATTATATTCAATGTAGCATTACATAGTAAAATACAATTGTTAAAAAGTATACAAATGCGTATTTATCATTTAACATCATGTGCAAATAGTCTAACAGAAACATTTCATTTGATGTGATTCAAGCTCTATTTAAATATTCAAATTATATTAATTCAATCATTTCAAATGGTATCAAGGTTATGAAAACTCTAGGTTAAACAAAAAAACCTTTATTTAGATTATACTGAAATGAAAACTATTTGTGGTCATAAAATGTAAAGAGATTGTAAATTGGAAAAATGAAAAAATCATTATCCTACCATTGATAATCTTGTAGTACTATCTATTTTGCATGTATATCTTTTTATTTTCAATAAGTGAAACATTTCTTATCATTTTTCTTTAATGTTGCAGCTTAATTAGTTTGGCACGCTGGTTTATGATGCTCATAAACTTAGTTTTTAATTGCCGCAAGTGCCCCACTTTGTGTTTGTTCACTATTAACCCGAGTCATTTCTTTGTGGTTGGGTACTCATTTAGTGTGAATAAATAATATGGAACAGGAAATACTCATGAATGCAGTTTAACCCATTGTAAGTTATTTTAAGGCTATATTACTTAAATTTCTAGATTGAGAGTAACAGAACATTTTGCTTCTGCCTTGCATAGTACAGAATTAATAATATTAAATAGTTTACTAAAATTTTCAGTTTGGAAAATCAAATTCACACACACACTCAGAGCAATTAAAATATGGTCTATGGATAAAGAGTCCAGAAATAATTGCAAATTAAAAACTACAAAGTGGGGAGCTTATTACAGATTTCTCTTTCCCAATTGGGTTCAAAATATTCCTTTTCATTTGTTAATTTATTCAAGAGCTACTACTCTCATTGTCAGAGTTTCAGCTTTTACTTCTGCTGACTGGGGATATGATTTCTAGCAATATATTCACAATAACAAAGTTTAATTAAAGCAAAAGCAAATTACAGGCCCAATGGAATTTGTTAGAACGGGATCATATTCATATCTGTATTTTATTGAGAATATAAATCAACCTGGTAGAGATTTTCTTCAGTCTTCTTTGCAAGCCAACAGCAGATTTAATTTACAGATTTGGCTCATACCAGAGGACACCTTGCAAAGCCAGTAACATTTCATATGAGCATTTTATGACAGATATGTAGTGTTAGCAACTCATTTTGTAAGAAATATATTAATGAGTTAATGAAGTACACTGGTATATATTTTCATTGCAATATTGTATCACATTTAAAACTGGGGAAATACAATCAAAGAATCATCCTTATCTCCATCAGGGAGACTAGAATTTAGCTTGTATGAGACATTTAGTACTGAGTTGTTTATCAGAGTACACATGATATTAGAAATAATCAGTCATTACACAGGAAAAAAGAACTGTATATAGGTGCAATCTGTGTTCTGTAATAATAAGCCTACATAGCCCTTAGCATATGCCTCATAGTTTTCCAAGCTGATGGATACATATTAACTCATTCAATACTCCCCCAAATATCTGACACCCACAAAGGTGAACTAAATTCCCTGAGTTCAAATGACTACCACGTGGTAGAGATGGAAATCAGAACCTGGGAATCCATGCCTAGAATGCATATGTAGTCAGCATTTCCTCCAAAAAGCCAGAATGGGGAGAGAAGGTACTAGGACATCTAAGCTAGCTGATTCCTAATTTCCAAATCAAACTATGTCTAAGAAACAGCGTGGAACCAATATCTGTACCACAGATCAGTATTTCAGAAGGGATGTGCTTCTCAAGGTCCAGGATGCACAAGAATCATCTGAATACCTTGTTAAAAACAAAGAGCCCAGCCCCATCATCAGATACTCTGCTTTCAGAAATTGGGTACCAAGATCTGCTTTCCCTTAGCACTCAGATGATGCTGATGTGGCCTAGGAATCAGAGACTGAGCAGCATTGATATAGCAAACACCAGGATCTTAAAGAACAAAAAAGAGTCATATCTCCAAAGGGATAGTGTGCAAATTGGCTAACAAATACATATGAACTGAAAACTACATTGGCTGGGCTGGTGAGATAGCTCAGTGGACTAAGCACCTGCTTAGACAGGCCTAAGGACTGGGGTTCAATTCCCAGTACTGCAGACCATGCTGGTCCTGCCCAGGGGATGCTGATCCTGTGACCTAGTCCAGGGATGGTGGCACATGTCTGTAGTCCCAATGCTGGGGAAGCTGAAAACAGGATCACTATGAGTCTAAGCTGTCTAATGAGACCTTGCACCAAATATATTAAAAAAAAGAAAGATACTAGGCTGGCAACTTTCAACATATGGACCTTTGTTATTATGGTGAAGATTAGTTTACAGTGGCAATCATACTGTCCTAAGGAATTAGGGAGTGAGGGGTCACAGCCTAGAAACCAGGCTGTTGGGCAATCACCAATGAAGGAACACAAATGTGGTACAGTAGAAGGAAGTGCTGGTTCCTTTCAAGGTTTGAAGCAGGTTGTGGATTCCTAAGTCTTATATACTTTGTTGGAAAATAGAGAAGAAGCAGTGGTTATTGCAGTTGTCTACAGAATTTCAAAATGCTTTAGTGAGCCTAGCTCCTCAGAATGTGTTAAATGTGTTAGAAGGGCCTTTTGTTAAGTATGCCTAAACTTGATATGCCTACTGCAGAAAAACATACTCATGCTGGAGAAAAACCTATTGCCTATACTTGGTGGTATTTATCATGTGATTATTTAGAAAATAGAATTTTTCTTGATGTGGGTTTGAGCTCTTTCTTGAATAAAAAACATAAAGGGGTATGTCAGACTTTCAGATACTTATCTTACATATGCCCCACCCTAAAATCACTCTATGTGAAAGGGTACACTCCTTGAAGATTAGCGTAACTTTCCTGTTGGCCATATAACCTACATAGATATGAGTCTCTTTCATTGTCTGTTTCTGTTTGTAAGACTACTACAGGTCAGCAGCCCAGAACTATGCAATTAATTTTCTTAGTATTGAGTGGTTCATGCACCACTAGGTACTCCAATGCTTCTGCATCTACACATGATGTCACTGAACTTTTCCTATGAATTTGATTGGTGGTCTAAAGAAATGCTTAATTTTACCTAGATAACACTAATGGTGGTATTTAAAACGCAATTCAGAAGATTTTTTTCTTGTAAGCTCAAGCTCTAGAAAACTAATGAGAATTCCATGCATTGTACACATTGTCTTTTCGTTACTCTACAGGGCCAGATATTTAGGTGGCGTTAGCTATTTTTGGCTAAACTTTTGGGTACTAGAGGGGGGAAAGGCCTAAATGTGAGCTATGGCAGGATATAAGAATTGTTAAGTAGACATTATTTTAAACATCAAGGAAAGTGAAATCATCTTCAAAGTGGTATAATTGTCTGCATAAACATATAGAATCTTTTATCTAAAGGTTTTCTATGTTACTAATAAGAAAGTTGTAATCCTAGTCCTTTACTGTGCTTGCGCTGATATAAACTAACTTGCATGGCTGGCCAGATGGATCAGTGGACTAAAACACCTGCTTAGGCTGAATGAGGGACTGGGGTTCAGTTCCTGGCCTGCCGTGCCAGCCCCGCCCCCGGGGCATGCTGAGTGGGTGAATGAGACTGGGCGTGGTGGCATGCTCCTGTAATTCCAGTGCTTGGGAAGCTGAAAAGCAGGAAGGATCGCAAGTCCAATCTGTGTAGTGAGACCCTGTAGACCCTGTACTAAATACATTAAAAATAAATACATAAATAAACTGACTTGCACTTTTTCTTTTGTTTATCAGTCTACGTTTGTGATACACAATAGCAACACCTTCCAAAAATGTGTTTTTTTATGTTCCTAGATTTCATAAACATACATGGAATGTGCACATGCTCAAAAATGACGTATTTACTTCCAAAGACTTGAATTTATTTCTAGATGTCGACTACTTCCCGCACTTCGTTGTGCACGTGTTGCTTTTGCCGGAATTGGGGTCAGAGGAGCCCGAAGCAATGGAGGGATCTCTTGGTGTCCACTCCTAGCAGGTGTGCTCTGTACACTTGTGATGAGAAACGTCTCCTAAAACTTAAGATTACAACAGGATCAGTTTTCATGACCACATGAGGAAGTAGGGTGAACTCACTAAGGATGTTGTACTCCCTCTGAAATTGGTGGCCTGGTATTCCCTCAGATGTGGTAGGTTTGGAAAGAATACAGACCTTCTTCCACATCAATCTCTTTGAGTTTTGCTATTTTCTCATGTTTTTAAAGAATTTTACCTACAATTCACATTGCTGATAGGATAATAGGAATGCATTTTAAGCCAGAGCCTTCAAAGTGAGAGTAAAAACATAGGTTATGGGGTAAGCACACAGACAAACACACACACACACACACACACACACACACACACACACCACCCCACACCATGTAAACCATAGTGAAAGAGCAAAAATTTCTCAAGGAAAATAAGCAAAAAGACTACTTTCAACAATATTATATAAATATAAATATTTCAAAATACTGAAAGTATTCTAGTGGTATAATCTTAACTGTTGGTTCCAGATTATACTTTGTGTGCCAACTACGTTAAATTCCAATGATGCTTTTTCTGGGACTGCAGGCAGCTTGGCGTCATGAGTATGAAGTGGCTTTACCCCTAGAAGCTTAGATAGTGCATAGTTCAGGTCATTGCTTCTATAGCAGATAGACACATCTTGTCTGGCCATTTAAAAGATGGGAAAACACGTCAATTCAATATCCCTCTTTCTCCTTTCTGCCACTAAATTTTTCATTATTTACCTATTTTACTTCTAAACTAACACACTTGTTTTGGACCATATCTTTAAAACTTTGAAAGCACTATTTTATATAGGTTAGTGCCTAAACTACATATTTGTTCAGCTTTTTTCTCAAGGGTGAGTCCAGCTAAATTTAAAGATAGTGAATAAACATTTTCCTTTTTTTGATGATTTTGTTCCTCAAGCAATCAAAACTCAGTGACAGTGCATGTTTGCTGTGCATTTACCTGACTGCCTTTTGCCTACCTAGAATGTGTTAGCTTTGATTAGGTCTTGATTTTTTCCAGCTCTGTGATTTTTAAATTTACCTGTTCTGGGTGTTTTTGCTGACATTTGTTTTATATAATAAACCTCCTTGGCCCTCAGTCCCCTGTTAATTGTTTTTTCTTCCAGCTTGTTTGAATTAAACAAAATCAGCATGGAAAAAAAAAGTGAGTAGTACAACTGTTGGCACACACTATGAATATTTAAAAGTTTTTCATCATAAATTAAATATAGATCTTTTAAATCATAAAAGGCACATCCACTAAAGTCTGTCTGATGGACTAATTAGAATTCTACTGCTCTAAGTTTTAAAGAGAAGCTAGACATGAGCTATAAGGTAGAATGAAGAAGCTTGTAACAGACTGAAGAGTTAACTAAGAGATTAAAGCAAACACATACACACATCTGAGATGTAACAAGCATGTCGACTGATTTACAAATAAAAAGTTTTGTTATGCATTTTATTTTGAAAGGAAATTTTAAAGTTTTAGTAGGTGTGCATTCTCTTTTTATGAAAACTTAAATATTATATGTAGGGTTAAAATGTTTTCTTTATTCCCAACTAAACTTTATATCAATCCATATAGACACATGTCCTTAACTGTTATTTAGAATAGAGATGTTATTAAGGTATATTTTCTTTGGAGAGAAAGGCTTCTTCTGCCCTTGAGCTTACATATATCAGACCCAAATACTAGATTGATATTGAAATTTAAGGGCATTTATCATGTTGAATCTAGTGCTCAAGGCTGGAAAAAGGCTGTTGTAACTGAACATCTATTTCATGACTAACTCAGGCCCCAGGGAAGAGTCTTTTGCAACTCTCAATCCATGCCTACATTTCCTAAGGACACGGCACAAAGCTGCTACTAATATCAGACAGGGCCACTGCTCCAGATTTAGGGGAGGCTTCATTCATAGGATTCTTTTGGTAAGGAAAGATAAACTAAAATACATATTTTTCTTCAGATAGCAATTTTAGTAGATTTTTGAAAAATAAATATAGTTTTCAGCAGTCCTAAGTACATTTTATTTGACTTCCCATTTTTTTTTGTTCCAATGCAAAGTAATCATAAGTTAATACCATATTCAAAATTGCTATTTGGTGTTTCAGGAATATTTGCAGTATTATAAAATTTAAAAATCAAGTATATTGTGAATTAAATAAGATAATGATTTTTTTTTACAATGGCCAGTGGATAGATGGCAAACTATAAAACTGAGAGTAGTCTTATCTTTCTAAAATTATTTATAAGGTTAAATTTTCTGAGCCTAAACTTAATCATTGGCTTTACTTAAAAATTTTGTTTTAAAACTTAGGTAAATTACCATGTTAATAGTGGTAATTTTAAGAATTATTTTTAATCATTTATTTATTTGGCACAGGATCTTGCTATGTAATTGGGATTACAGGTGTGCACCACCACACCTGGTTTTGATTGTCAGCACAGCACACTGGCTCAGCATGCAATAGCAGGGATCGAACCCAGGTCTTCTTTTGGCAGGAAGGAGGTTAGACTGCTGGGCTAGCTCTCCAACCCCATTAATTCATGCATTTGATACTAGTATTTGACTTAATACTCATATTTCAAGAGTGGCCTTTGATTTTGAATATTTTAAAGGTAAAATAACTTTATAGATTATACCTTGATTTTACAGTCATCTAAATTATTTTTAGATGCCTAATATTTTTAGTGTAAATATTTAAGAAAAAATACTATTTTTTTTAGTTTTAATATTATTTAATTTTACATTTTACTTTCATGAAAAATAAGACCAAACTAGTAAAAAGAAATGAAAGTGGTACTCAGAAAAGAAATAGTTAAGAAAATAGAAAAAAATCCTTACAAGACAATTTCAGTAACTTGCTAAAACTTAGAGACAACAAAGTGAGAATTTTATGCTGTTAAACCTGAACCACAAAACCTTCATGTAGCACAGTACAGATGTGCTACTTATTGAATATTAATAACTGATCAAAACAATGAAGGTGAGAATGAAAATAACTTCACCACATCTGAGCCTATACCTCATGCTGATCAGATAAAAATCTCCACAATTTACACACACATGCATACACATTCACACACATGTGCATTTCAATGAAGAACTGAATTAATATAAATCATGAGAATGAAAGAGAGAAGTATTCATATTGATTTCACAAAACATAATCAAGCAGTGTAGCTTCTCCATTCATTATAAGAAGAAAATGACCATCACAAACTTGGCAAGTTGAAAGATAAGATAATTTTTTTCTGACTACTGGAAGATGACAGGAGAAAATTATTGGCTGCAATTTTTCTCAAAGCATGAAAATATTTACAGGAAAAAGTTTTTTCTCGATTAAAAAATATATATGCACAAACAGTTAAGATAATTATACTACTAATTTCTTTTAGTGCATCAAAGGGAACAGTTTGTGCATATATTGTTTGATCAATCTTACATGCCTATATCTTGTAATCTGAGCCACTACTTTCTTTATTTCCATTTATGTATTTGGTACAGGGTTTGACTATGCAGCTTGGACTCAGAGTGATCATCCTGTCTTAGTCTCCCCAGCGCTGGGATACAGGCATGAACCACCATGTTCTGTCTCGACTTGCCCTAGGTGTGGGGCTGGCAAGCATGTGGGTCCGGTGATTGAACCCTGGTCTTCCCAAAGTGGGTGCTTAGTCTACTGAGCTATCTCACTGTCCCCTGAGCAACTACTTTAAAGAGAACAATATGTAATACAGTAACCATTGTTAATTTCCTATCATCTTGCTTGGAAATTCTGTATTGTCGTTTTTTCTCTTTAAAATAAAAAACATTTTGAATCAAATATTTATCTTTTAAACTTATTTATAATAGAAACATAAAATGATAAAAACTATACATACTAATTGGAATATCATGCAATATTTAAATACACATATACATTTATACAGTTAAGTACAAATATGTTTTCTAATTCCAATCAATCATGTTTGATTTTTTAAAAAATTTATCATTTTTGTATTATAAAATCATTCAAAATCTTATTTTCTACTTTTTAAAAATGTGCAGAACATTATTGTTATCGCTGGTAACCCGACTGCAATCGCACACAGAAGCTTTTTGCTTCAGATTGTAACTTAGTACCATTATTAATCAATCCCCTTAGTCTGTCTACTCTCAGTTCTTAGGAGATAAACATTTTTAGACCCTTTATATCAATGATACCATGTGATACTTGGCTGGTATAAGTGTCATACTCTCCAATGCAGTCCATATTGAAGTACATTTCATTTTCTTTTATCTTAGTCACTTTCTCAAGATGGGAACCAAACACCCAACACTGGCTACATGAAGAGGTTTATTTTATCTCCCCTTTACAGTTCATTATTAGCTGGTCCCAAGGCAGGGTGGCATGGCAAAAGAAAGCTGGTAGAAGCATGGTAAATGAGAAGCAGAGAGCAAAGGAAGGAGTTGGGGGGAGATAAACTGAAGCCACACTCCTAGTGAGCCCCTTTCTGACCAGACTCTAGCTCCTAACAACACATCAGTTATAAATGACCACAATCCAATCACCTTTTAAAAGGTCCACTTGTGAGCATCTGAGGCTTTTTCGAGATTTCTAGCTATAAGCCATGACATACTCTATGGCTGAATAGAGTACCACTGTGTGTGTACCGCAGCATCTTTATCTACTAGTCAGTTTTGGGGTAGTGATATTCTTTCCATTTCTTGGCCATCCCAGACAATACTCCAATGAATCTTGGAATGCAGATATCTCTTGAAAACATTAACTCAAAAATTAATTCATAGACTGTGCATCAAAGGATGGAAACAATACTCCATGAAGTTTTCCCCAGGAAGGCAGAACAAAGAGGGGACAGTTATTCTAGTTGCTGACAATGTCAACTTCAAACCAAGAGTGATTGAAAGACATAAAGTTTTCTCCATACTTGGTAGGGGAAAGCTGAAAGAGGAAGAGATAATAATTATGAATATATATGCACTGAACATGAGGAGCATCTATCTGTACAGGATAAATTATTGTAGACATGAAAAATCAAATAAGTAATAACACAATTGTACTGGAGGACATTAACACCCCATTGACACAAAGAGGTAGATCCACTAAGTGAAAAATCAGCAAAGAAATAGCAGAGCTAAGTGAAGAAATGAAATTGGTAGTCCTTTAATTAGAGTGTTCCAACCAAAAGTGTCAGAATCACATTATTCCCAGCTGAACATGGGAGGGTCTCCAAAACAGACCATATATTAGCACATAGAGCATGGCTAAGTAAATTAAGGGAAACTAAGAGCATTCATGCATATTATCTGACCATAGCGTATTAAAAGTGGAAATTATTGACAAAAGAAATTGCCAAAACTCCACAAACACAAGGAAACTAAATAATACACTCATGAACAATCACTTGGTCACAGATGAAATTATAGAAGTAACTAAACAATATTTATAGTCAAAAAATGCAGAAACAACTTACCAGAATGTGTGGGATGCAAGTAAAGCAGTCTTAGGGGGGAATTTTATAGAGATAATTCTCACATTAGGAATACATAAGGATCCCAAATAAATAATCTTACTCTGTACATCAAACTCCTAGAAAAAAAAGATCAAGTCAAACCCAAAGGCCAATGCCTAATGAAGGCAAGAAGTTATAAAGATCTGAAGAGAAATGACTGCAGCAGAAAGGAAGAAAACAGTGAAAAGAATTAATAAATCCAAGACTTGGTCCTTTGAAAGAATAAATAAAATCAATAAATCCCTAGCCAATCTTATCAAAAAGGAAAGAAAAAAAATTCTAATTTATGCAATAAGCAATGAAAAGGGTAAAGTCACTAAAGCACCGATAGAAATTCAGAAGAACATCAATACCTAATTTAAAAAATCTTTAATCTGACTAGATGGAACAAACAGAAGAAATGGAAAGATTCCTAGCGATACACAAACAACAAAAACTGAATTAAGGATATATAAAAATTCTGAGTAAACCAATATAAGTCAATAAAATTGAAAATGTAAATGTAATGGGGGCCGGGATGAAAAAAAAAGAAAACTCACAAACTTTATTTTTTTAAAAAAGAAAATGTAATTAAAAAAACTTACCAAAAAAGAAAATCCCAGGTCCTAATGGATTCATAGCTGAGTTCTAAAAGAAATTTAGAGATGATTTGATCCCAACTGTGCTCAAACTCTTCAGTGAAATCAAAAGAGAAGAGATTATGTCAAACACATTGGTGGAGGTAAGTATCACTCTAATACAAAGACCAGAGAAAGATCCATCCAAAAGAAGAGAACTAAAGGCCAATCTCTGTAAAGAACACAGATGCAAAAACTGTCAGTAAAATGTTAGCCAACAGATTGCAGCAAATCATCAAGAATATTGCACATCATGACCAAGTGGGATTCATTCCAGGAATGAAGGAATGGTTCAGTATATGCACCATATATGTAGTACACCAATCAACAGAGCCAAAGACAAAAATCACATGATCATCTCAATAGATGGGGAAAAATCTTTATGACAATGGCCAACACTCATTCATGATAAAATCCCTATAGAAAATCAGAATGGACGGTCTTTACCTCAACCTGATAAAGGCATTCAATGACAACCCAAAAGCTAATACTATATTAAATAGACCAAAATTGATATCTGTTAAAGCCTTCCCTTTAAAATCATAAACAAGAAAAGGGTGCTCACTGTTGCCATTCTTTTTCAATATAGTTCTGTAAACAATAGCCAGAGCAACTAGAAACGAGACAAATAAAGTGAATAATGATTGGAAAGAAGTGAAATTATTATTTGTAGATGACATAATAGTGTACATAGAAGATCCCCAAAACTTCACCAAAAGACCTGTAAACTTAATAACTAAACTCAGTAGAGTGGCAGGATACAATTTCAACATTAAAAAATCAATACCATTTCTATACACAAACAGGAATACAACAAGACTGAAATTAGGGAAACCATGTCTTTCCCAATCACTGCTTCCAAAATGAAATATTTAGGAGTCAATCTCACAAAGGAAATAAGATCTATATAGTGAAAATTATAGCACTCTTAAAAAGAGATTAAAGAGGATTTCAGAAAATGGAAAAATATTTCTTACTTCTGGATAGGAAAAACCAAAATTGTGAAAAAATTCCAAAAATGTTATATAGATTTAATGCAATCCAAATAAAAATACCATTAGTATACCTCACAGATCTAGAGAAAACATTCCTAAAATTAATTGGGGACCAGAAGAGACTTGAATTGGAAAAGAATAATGGAAAACAAAGGAAATGGAGGAGGGGATCACAATCCCTGACTTGCAACTGCAGACCATATGTTTAAGTGAAATAAATCAGACCTTCATATGCAAACATCACATTGTCTACTCAGTATGAGAACCTTAAAGATAAAATAAAATCTGAAGGGTACAATAGATATTGAGCAAAGGGAATGAATCTGTTCAAAGGAAAGGAATTACTGAGTTGAGAATAAAGACATGAGATGTAATGATTGAAAGAGATATGTCTATGCATCTAAGCAGGATGGATTGCAAAATTGTACTGTGGATTGTTTCTTGTTCTCTGGAAAGGAGTAATTTGTGCTTACTTTGTTTTGCCTGCTTTTTATATATATTTCTTCCAATTTCACATGCAGATATCTGGTAATATGGAGAACTAATTTGAAGACAACACTATGCAATAAAACAAATTCTTTTTTTTTCATCAGTTTTATTGAGAAACAAATAGCAATGATACAGTTTCAAATCAAA
>NDGM010467641.1:0-12051 GCA_002564305.1 Octomys mimax | reverse complement strand
GAACTCAGGCCCTTGTGCTTACCAGGGAAGCGCTTATTCCACTGAGCCATCTCCCTGGCCCCCCATTATTAATTTTAATGAAACAAATATGAAGCACAGAGTAGTTCAGTAGAATGAGATGTTCTCAAATGAAAACTGTTAAATATGGTTAATTTTACAAGTAGATTTCTCCTCAAAAAAATAATGACAAATTTGGGAAGAACTATATTAATATTTCAGGTGTTCAAGCTTGTCTTATAGTAGGATAAAGTTTGGAAAATAGAAATTCTTCATTTAAGGCTCATTTACTACTTTATTTTTCCTTACAAAGGAAAAGCCCAAGTATAGCAGATGAATGGGCACATGTTGAGGAGAGATACACTCAGAGAAAAGGCTATTCACTAGGTATTAAAAAATAGTTACAGAAAATGCAGTTGGCTTTTTTTCCTTCACATTTATCACTGTCAGTTTTTAGTTTGCATGTTTTGTCTTATCATTCATAACTTGTAAATAAGAATTCAGTGGGAAAAAAGTAAAACTCAATGTGTTCAGCAAACAGAAAACCCACCAGCTATCCTTTGTATCCTTTAATACTGTGCTAAATAAATGAATCTCTTGTTCTCTGTTAACCTTTGCACAAACTCTGTACTTTTGCCTCAGGTTGTTTGTACACTTAAAGTATGTTTCTTGGGAAAATAAAATGTATAGTTGGTTTATAAGTGAATAACTTTATCTCTTCTGTTTGTATTAAAATTTTGCTTTTTAATTGTTTTGTTTTTTTTTTTTTTTTTGCATTGTCAGATTGTTAACACATTTTTACAACTCATTATTATGTTTTCCTTTAAGTGTCTTAGCAGAGATTTACTCTGAATTCACTTTTCATGGAAAATTACTTCAAAATAAAGGCAGAAATCTCAATGTTTCAGAGGAATATTTTGCTAAGGTAGTGATGAAGCTTATGATCAGTATTGGGATCCTTTAGGAACTTCGAGCTCTATTTTTTTTATTTGCAACAAAATACTTTCTAAAATTCAGAATTATCTTTATTGTTGCTTGAATCTGGTACTCAGATATTTGATGGTATTTCACAGAGAAAGCTTTGTACTGTATGATAGAGTACATGCCTCTCATTGTATGTGTCAGTATTTTTCTAGCTATTATCTTAAATTTGTTTCAGGCATGTTAGATGTAGAATTTTCATTTTCTTTCTTAAATGTAGTGCTTCCTGGTATCTGGTTTGGACATAACATTAAGATGCCAAATGTTTACACATTGAATTAATGGTCTGTGTGAGTAGTTAACACATGTATTGTTTCTTTTTGTTGCATTATGTAAATGAATTTCTTGGATTTGGGAACTAATTTGGTTGTAGTTTTGGTTTTGCAAAAGATAATTTAAATAGTTTCGTAGTTGATTCATATGATGTGGTAGGATGGGAAAAAATCATTCAATTTTTATTATGCAGAAATCATTCAAGTAAACCATTTTTAATATTGAGGCTATCAGTTGATGGGACTAGGTTTGTCGTTTTTATTTTTACAAATATATATTTTTTTCCAAATGTGTCTAAGTCCAAGCTGGGCAAAGAATAATTTTCTACTTTGGGATAATGTATAAAGTTTTTAAGAAGTGTATTACTTGTGGAATTCATGATACCCTGCCTTAGGGCATCAATTGTAAACCTTTGTTTTTCTAAAATAAAGTAATTGAAAATGTAGCAAGTTTATGTTATCTTTGGTGTGTGTGTTTAGATTTGGCTGTATGAATAGTACTCCATAAGCAAAGACAACAGCTAACAGGGGTCTACAGACCCAGTAACTCTGCCAGCTGTTCATTATGAGATACTTTTAAAATTTAAGTAGACTTGGTAGTGATCAGATTGTAATTAATTCCATTATAGATTAAGAACATGAAATTCATAGGCTTTGAGGGGCTGGGGAGATGGCTCAATGGAATAAGAGCTTCCCTGGCAAGTGCAAGGGCCTGAGTTCAATTCTCAGTTCCACCAAAAAAAAAGGCTTTGAGAAATGTGTACTTGTGAAATCTCTGATAAACACTTTTTTCTGAAAGGGTGCCTCATACTTTTTACAGAGTTTAAAGTTAAAATAACTCTTTGAATCCTTAAACTGCTAAGTATGATCCTGTACATAATTGAAATTTGGGCTAGAGATGTAAACTGGTAGGGCTTTTCTGCAAGGCCTAGTTTTGATGTCCAGCACTGCCAATAAAGAAAAAAAATTTTTTTTGTTGTTGTTGTTTGTTTGTTTTTTAAAGAGGATCAAGTTGTAAGAGTATATGATGAAAACACAAAGTTTCATATAATGTTAATTTTTAAGTGTATTTTATACAGAGATCATGTGTCGTAATGGAAATAACTAGCGTAAGAATAGTAGTCCAAGCAAAAAGCAAACTTACCATCTCAGGACCTTGTGCTGACTGGCTAGTTAGGATAAGCCTCTTCTGACATGAAAAATAAAGCTTGTTTACCTGTTCACAAACTATGGGAGCATATCCGACCCTCATAGTATCAGTAAGTGGCCATGATGCATGTGTGGATAAGGCTGTGATGTCAATGTCCAGTTGAAACTTGCTCCATTTACCCTTGAGTTTGGGTAGATCACTTTAACCTATTTCCTTAGTTGACTATGGTTGGAGGACAGTAGCACCTACTAGATTGAATTTTAAAGATTAAAATATATTTGGAACATTAGCTGGCACATAGTTACATTGTATCAGTCTTAATTGGTTTATTTGGAGTTGATACTATTTACTGCAGACAAATGCCATGTTGGGATTATGAAATCCTAATGTATAAATCTCTTGGTTGCTTTCTGCCGATAATACATTAAATATTTGGACAGAAATCTTACGAAATTATTTCTTTGATGTTGAAATTAATAATATTTAAACATTTCTAGAAATTTACAGGTTTTTCTTTTAGTGAGAATGAATAAAGGTTTAAGTGTCCAATAAAATTATTGATACATGTGAATATTTATATATGTGTTTTAGGCAGAGTTAGGATAGTCAGTGGAGATGGGAAAATTATTTTCCTGCAACTACTCCTGACCTGTAGTTAACGTCAGCTTTTTGTGAACTTATTTTCCTATAAGTTGCAATGTATTTTATAGGAAATAAACTGCTAAAAAGGTGAGAATTATTTTCATGTGCATTGTTTTTTAAATTGATGCGTCCTCTTTGTACAACTTAGATTACAGCAGTGAAACACAAGCATGCCTTAAGTCATTTTAAGCTACTTTACAGTAATTGGCAATTTTTTTTCTTAAAATGTTCAATTGACAAGTTTTCTGTTTTTATTAGGTTCCCTTCTCATGCAATCTATTACTCAACATAAAAGCATTATTTCTGGGGATATAGCTCAGCAGTGTAAGCACCTGCCTGGCAAGCACAAGGTCCTGAGTTTGATCCCTGGTATCACAAAAGTAAATAAAAATAAAAAATATATATATAAAGGTTAAAAACAAATCAGCATTTTTTTTTTTTTTTTTTAATATGGCCCAATACAGTGTAACAAGTATCAGCATTTCAGGTACACAATCTACTCAGTGAACATTCAGTGGTGTATTTGGGAAGCTTCAATTTTGAAACACTTTTATACCCAAAGGTTAGTGTGATTTAATAATGGCATGCAACCACTTACTATGAAGTGAGTTTACTGGTAGTAACTTTATGAAATTTACTACCGATATTTGATGTTGCAAACTTTAGGGTCTTTGAGATACGTAGGATCCTTGTACGTAACTGGCATAAACCCGTTATTTGAACTGTCTTAATAGCTTTTGTAATTTCTTTGTTCTCACAAAGACCTGTTACATGCCTCCCATGAATGCAGTCAACATATGGAGAAATAAACTGGGACAAAAGCTGTATGTTATAATCCACACATTTCCCACACAAGGTACCTGTCTTAAGAGGTTCCTTATAAGGGTTTTCCATTGCAGCAGGCAGGTTTTCATTGCTGGTTACCTGTTTATACTGTGAACAACCACTTCTCCATAGCATTGCATGAGTTCCAGAATCCATGAGGCAGACAGCAGCTGTTATCCTGTGTGTCAGCTTCTTCCTTCCTAGACCATAGCAGCCATGGTTTCCATTCCTCTTTTTCCTTTCATTTCTCTAAATCCTCAACAAAAGCATTGTTAGGGTCTTTGGGAGAGATGATTAGTGGCCAGGGTGAAACAACACACCAGTTTATGGCAGCACCAAAGATGAAGATAATAGGGAAATCTAAGGCATTCACAGGAAGAATTCACCAAAAGGAGTATCTGAAGAGTCTGTGAACTGGTAGGCTCCCACACTGAAAATAAACATAACGTAGATGGCCTGATAGCATTTTCTCTCAGACTATCCTGTGAGTCTGTCAGTGTAAGCACTAAAGCCACCCTCTGTGACACTGATGGCAAACCTTTTAGAGACCAGTACCCAACCCGCACCTGAAAACATTTATTGCAAAGTGTCAACATTGCAGTTAAACCTGAATACAGTAACATCTTTTTGTCTCAAAAATAATACGTGTGCATTAGGTTCACCACTACTGCTCTTCGCTCATGCACACAACAGTCCCTTGTCTTCACAACAGAAAAGTCCAAAAAGGTTTTTAGTCAACTCTAGACCATGGCAAATATGGATTTCACTCTCTAAATTTGTTGTATTCATTTTTAGTGGTGTGGGTAAGCCAGTAAAGCTGAAGAAGTTATGGTAGAAACATTATTTCTCCAGATTTGCATATGATTATTTTTCAATTTTGTCCTTGTAAGTGATGGTAGTCACTTACTGATCTGTGTAACAGTGGTTTTCATCCATCCGAGTTATTTGATATATCAGTTTCTGAACATGTTTGATACTGTCACTGGAAATTACTTTCCTAACCAAGGAACCTAGTCAAAAATATAATTTTAAAGACTCATAGTTAACATTGTGAGATTCTACACACATAGACTTAATCTTTGTTAAATAATAAATTTGTTAAATTCCTTTGTTTCCTTTTTATTTCTCTTGATTAGTCAGGGCTCTTTATTTTTATTTTTATATGTTTAGGACAGGGACTACAGGGTCTCACTATGTAAATTGGACTCCAGAGTGATTCTTCTGTTTTCAGCCACCCAAGCACTGGGATTACAGGCGTGTGTCACCACACCCAGTCTCAGTTGCCTTCTCAGTGTACCCTAGGGGCGGGGCCAGCATGGCTTGCAGCACGCTGGGGATCAAACCCTGGCAGCTGCGTTCTCTCTAAGCAGGCACTTTAGTCTGCTGAGCTATTGGGCTGACCCAATGATGAGTTGGTGCTCTACTTTCAAATCAAATAATTACCTTTATTTTTATGTATTTAGTAGATCTTTATAAGCACACTTTTTCATTTTGAGGTTTTAAGATATGACCTCCAAACTATATCATGACAATCAAATTGATAGAATGGCTTAAAATCTGAAAGTTTTATAAAGACACAAAAGAAGACAAACCCCCACCAGGAATAATTTTTGTAAGACTACACAAAATTTACCTTAAATATGGACATATATTCAAATTTTTAGTGTAGATGAATCCACATTTTCAGTAGACTGATTTGGTAGCTGTGATTGTTGTATAAACTTTCACCCAGATTATTCAGCATGTCTGGTATAACCAAAACAAAGTGATAGAAGTACTATTAAAACACCATATATGATATTTAATTGGAATAAAGACTTACGTTGTTTTTGAGACAGTCTTACTATGTAGCCCAGGCTGGCCTAAAACTCGGTGGTAATCCTTCAGCCTCCCAAGTGCTGGGATTACAGACATTCACCACCATGTGCAGTACATTAAAGACTTAATGGTTCACAGTATTTTGTACATGGAAATATTTTGAATATCCCTGTTTTGAGTATGGTGATGGTACTACCCTACAAGTTTGTTGACTTTTGAGGGCAAACATGGATTTCACTCTTTAAATCTGAAATATAAACAGTAGAATTATATTACTTAAAATTAACCACGTAACACATTTGGATGGAGTACGGTTTAGTATTCATTTCACCTATACTCTATATAAGTAATATTCATATGTAGTTGATATTAATTGCTTATATGAAATTGAATAGAGCTAATATTTGAAAGCATTTTATTTATTGCTTATTTTTCAGGCATTACCACACTTAATGCAAACTATAGAGTTGCTGATAGCTTAACTTCAAATACTAAGTTGCTAACCTTCAAATTTATGAGTTTTTCTCAAGGTCTTAAAATTATGCAAAGGAGCAGTAAAATAGTAAGAAGTGAAGGCTATCAGTAATTTTCATGGGAAACAACCAAAAGGAGAGTTATTTGGGGAGTGTTTTTTTATTTTCCCCAATTAATACTCTTTTAATTCATAGAAATTTTGTTAAATTTCTCTCCCCTTATACTGGGTTTCTTTCATTATAGAGAGCCACAGTTGTTTATGAAATTCTGAGGAATGATTTAGATGTATCATGGAAAAAAAGTGTTGAGGCTTAGGTTTTAGTTTTTATAGAATGAAATACCCTTGGGAGATTAACTAAGGTCAAGACAAATCATTGTTTTATTCTGAACACTTAGACTCATTAGCTGAGTCCCAAATGGGATGTGACACTGTCATTTCCCGGTTTCCTTTACAGTAGTAAATTTGGAAATGTTCATCTGTTGATGCAGTCATCTATGCTTACACAAAGGTAAGAGTTTTCTGGTGGTTGGTAGAGAAAATTTAGAATATTGGTGTTGGCCAGTTCTTGGGATTATCAGAAAGGCCTTGTTCAAGAAAAAGATGGCAGAAAGCATGAAGGAATTGTACTGATCAGCTCAGAGTCTTCTGCCTGGTGAAAATGGTACAACATGATTGAGAAGAACCATTTTCTCTATTTACTTACAAATACATTTCTCCCTCCAAGCTCAAATTATAGAAGAGCAGAAACTCAATAGCATAAGACTATCATTAAGGTTTTTACCTACTTTCTCTTCCAGAAGATTTAGTGTTTCTGTTTTAATATTTAGATCTTTAAACCTAAACCATTTTGACTTTCATGCATGTTGACAGACATGGATCTAGTTTTAGTCTACCACATGTGGAGATCCAGTTTTTCCAGCACCACTTATTAAAGAGGCTATTTTTCTTCCAGTGAACATATTTGGACCCCTTGTCAAAGATAAAGTGGCTGAGTATGTTTGTAGTTGTGTCTTCATCTTCTTATCTGTTCCATTGATCCTGTTTTTTTTTTTCCTTGCTAGTACCATGCTGATTTTAGCACAGTAGCTTTGTAGTGTAATTTTAAGTCACCAATTGCGATGCCTCCCTTCCTTCCTTTGTTGGTCAAAATTGCCTTTGCTAGTCTAGGTTTTTTCTGATTCCAAATTAATTTTAGGAATGTTTTTTCTAGATCTGTGAGGTACCATATATTAATGGTATTTTGTTTGGGATTCTTTTAAATCTGTATAACAGTTTTGGGAGTATGGTCATTTTCACAGTGTTGGTTGTTCCTATCCAAAAGCAAGGAATATCTTTCAGTTTTCTGAGATCCTCTTTGATCTCTTTTTTCAGAATGTTATAATTTTCAGTATATAGATCTTTTAATTCCTTTGTTAGATTGATTCCTAAGGATTTTTTTTTCCTTTCTTTTTTTTGTGGGGGGATGTTATTATGAAAGATATGGTTTAGCCTAATTTTTCTCTCACTGAGTTTGTTGTTTGTGTACAGGAAGTCATAGGGGTAGAAACAGAGTTCATGAATAAAAACAAAACTGCAGGGGAAATACTTCAAAGAATCAACTGGGATCTTAATCTATTAAAATGTTTTTGCACATCAAAAGAAATCACCAACAGAGTGAAAAGAAAATCTACAAATTGGGGAAAATTTCTAGCCAATTGTCCCTCAGACAAAGAATTTCTATGTAGAATATATATAAAGAATTCTTTAAAAATCAGGCCCCCAAAATTCAAAGATGCAACCAAAAATTGGGCATCTGAGATGAATACACACTTCTCAGATGAACAATTACAAATAACAAATATGTGAAAAAATGTTTAACATCATTGGTCATTTGAGAAATACAAATTAAAGCCACACTGAGATTCCATCTCATCCCTGAAAGATTGACTGTCATCAAGTAGTCAATTAACAGATGCTAGAGAGGCTGTTGGAAAAGCAACCTTCTCCACTGTTGTTAGGAGTGCAGGCTGGTACAACCATTATTGAAATCAGTGTGGAGATTCCTGAAAAAGCTAGGATTGGAGGTCCCATTCAAGCCAGCTATTCCCCTCCTAGGTATTTTTCCACAAGAATTACAATCATCAGACCACACCCAGATATGCACACTCATAGAAGCACAATTTGTCATAGCTAAATCTTGGAAAAAACCACATGCCTATTAACTGAGGAATGAATAAAAAGGATGTATTTTTATACAATGGTGTACTACTTAATTATAAAGATATGAGGCTTTTATAGGTAAATGGAGGCAACTCAAAACCATGCTCATAGGTGAAATAAGTCAAACATCTGTACAATCAAACATCCTATTGTCTCACTAGTGTGAAAACTCAAATGTACATAAGAACCGAAATGTACAACAGATACTGTGAACTTGGACTGAACTGGTCAAAAGAAAAGATAAATTGTGCTAGGGACAGATTAAAGGAAAAAAAATGTGTATACAAGATGGATAAGATTGTTATACAGCTAAGTTCTCTTAGTTCATTAAAAACAAATGTGCTAGTATTATTGTATCAACAAGATAACATACATATGTCTTACACTCTGCATGAGTACCAGGAAGAGGACAGTATAGAGTGTATCAACTACTGTAACTATATTGGTAACTTGTTTGAAACTAGGTTTCATTGTTTTGGGGGTTTTTTGTTTTGTTTTTGGTTTTTTAAAGGAAAGAAAAACTGGGATGGGGGAAAGGAAAAAAGATATATAATAGCTAAGATAATTGTACCACTAACTTTTAGTGATTTATTGAAAGGAATGATTAATGTTTCATTGATCAATCTTGCATTCTTACACTTGGTAATCTGAGCAACTTCATTGAAGATAACAATATGTAATATAACACCCATTGTTAATTTCCAACCATCTTGTTTTGAAATTTTGTATCTTTTTATTTTTTTTGTGTTTGTTGTTGTTTAGGTTTTTCCTCTGTAAAAGAAAAAAGTAGAAGAAAAAGAGAGAAAAGACTATCTTTAGCACCTTTATTAACTATTCCATAGAAATTAAACCTAGTCTCTAGTCCTTTCTAAACCTTTACATGGTGACTTATAAGCACTTTTTTTTTAACAAAAATATGAATTGATTTTTAGTTTACTGAGTCCTTAAATACTAGTTTATATGGTGAGAGACCTTTTCTGTTTTGCATTTTCAAGACTATATTCTTATTTGTTTGTTTGTAATGTATTTGATTGTTACAGGGTCTCGCTATGCACACGTATCTAAATATTGATTGCTTAATAAAGATGTAACGGCTAACACACACACCAAAATAACACCCAGGATTTGGAGGCAGATCTATTTTATGTTCATATGAACTGATTTGGATCATTCCCAAAATATTAGGCTTGGACCTCTGGTGGTCTAGGGATTATATATGATTAGCAAGCATGAAGTACAGAGACAGAATGGCTTATGAACTGGGGGTTGGTTTATACAGTGTACATCACAATGACCAGTCATTTCTAACAGAGAAACAATTAGAACAGGAAGAGGAACAATTACTTGGGCCACTAAGAAACTGAAGAATACTGGTTAGGTGTGGGAGTGGGGAGTGGTTTCTGTTATGAAGAAAATATAAAAGTCATATGTTTTAAAAATATTTTTCATTGATATGGAAGGCTTTTTAGTTTTGATCTAAAATCTTAAAGTACATATAATAATTGAAAATAAGAATAAATTTGATATTAAGTACTATGAAGACATTTACATTAGCTAGTAACTACATCCTCTAAGACAGAAGAAATAATTACTTTATTTGCAAATGCCACCTTGAACTTGTTAGCCTTTTTAATAATTACCATATTTTCTGTCAGAGATTCTTAATCAGTGGAAGCTCATCAGAACAAGCATCTCAGATGTTTTATAAAAAGTACGTAAGAACCTAGAACATCTACATACTTAGTCTTGTTTGAATTTTGGCGTGAAACTTGAACAGGAAAAAAAAAACTCTCATTGATTGTGATGTTTGCTCCTTATTTTGAGCTTATGGTTTAAATGATTATTAGGAGGGCCAAAAGTGTAGACACCTTTGAGAAAAGTGTGTTTTTGTGATTTCCTTCTGAGCACTCTGAGGTCTGATTCAGTACAAGAAAGTGAAACGCTTCAGCAACCACATCATGACATGTCAACCTCGGCTGGCTGAGCAAACAGGCAAGTACCACACAGGAGCTTCAGGAAAGCAATTTTTATGCCTGTAAACAAGAAAGTAAGTTTTGTCCAGCTGGGATTATTTGCCTGTCTTTTTATTCCATGTTTCCTTTAGGGACAAGGAAACTGACTTTAGTCATTTTTTGCTGCTGGGGTCCTAATGGTAGAGGAATCCTGTGAGGTGTCCTTGTTGTCATCTCTTGAATCTTTACAAGTCATTTGTTTAGAGAACAAAACTGTAAGTGTGAATACAAACATGTATTCACAGTTTCTTTTTCTCTTCTTTAGTATCAATATAAAATGTGTTCTTATATGAGCACTGCCGCATCTTAAATATAAATTGCACTTCAAAATCAGTTCTTCCTCGTAATTGGATAGAACAAGTTCAGTGTATAGAAGAAAAATAGAAATGAATTTACCTGTCTCTAAGGGGATTCGACTATTGTATAGTTATAGAGAAAGGTACATGGCTTTGACTCCAGCTATTTTGTTTTCAGTGCATTTGCCCTTTTTGGGTCCAGGACACCCAACAATACCAAAATCCATCAGTGCCCAAGTTCCTTATATGGAATGGCACTGCATGTAAATAAAACCAATCTATATACTTTATCTCTAGATCACTTTTATAGGCACCTAATACAATGTAAATGCTATACAAATACAGTAGATGCTATACTGGTATTGCTTAGGGAATGGCAATGATAAAAGTCTGTACATGTTCCAGTACAGATGCAAACTGTTTTCTGAGATTATTTTAATCCATTGATGTGGACCTCATAAATACAATGGACAACTGTATATATTCTGGTTTAGTAAAAATGTAACACAATTTTCTTTGCATATTTAGTGAAAAAAACTGGCACATAATTATGACTCCATATTTACAGTGCCTGTGTACCCTTTGTCTCAGTACTTATATACCTATATTGCTCTGGAGTCAAAATCACTCTTGCAACTTTTATATGGCTTTAAGGAGTTTCAGAATAAATGTGGAGGAAACGTAAATATGATAAGTGTTATGTTTTCCTATCTTGATATATGGACCCAGATTTATTTTAATATCAAATTGATTAACATATACACATGAATACATTGGATAGAATATACTGTGGTGGAATTTTGCATGGATTCGTAAAGTTGCCATACTAAATCTAGGTGTAAAACAATTTTATGTGAAATGAAAAAATTGATGTCAAAGTACAGATCAAAAATTTGAACAACATTGGCCATGAAGACTTTACAAAAGCTTTTTTAGTTAACAGAAATGAATAAATTATATTTGGAATCCATGAACATAGATTGAAATTTTCATCTCTTTTATTCTATTGTTTTCATGAAAGTACGTATATAATGGCTGATTACTCCTGCTTAGTGTTTATCAGAATGTCATTAATCTTAACACAAAATTGCAGCTTAATTCATAATTCAACATTTCTTTGAAGCATTCTCTGACTTCTGCAAGAATTAATTTCTCCCTTTATCTTGATGTGAAAGTACATTGTATAAACTTGTTTGGCTGTAGAAATACACTATTAATGAATACTGTTTTTTTCATTTATTGAAAACAAATGATACTTTTAAAAGTTGAAATTGGATCTTGAGACAATACTCTTTTTTAAAAAAAATTATTTATTTTTGTATGTGTGTGTGTGGCCAGCTCAGCCCACCAGGGGTCGGGGCTGGCTGGTATGTGGTGCTGGGGG
>NDGM010467211.1:0-32465 GCA_002564305.1 Octomys mimax | reverse complement strand
CAGGACCATCAGGGATATTGAGAAATAAGCAGATTTTCACAATGCTGCTCAGCTTGCAACCATTTGATGGGCGCTGTAAAGTTCTGAAATAAAACTTGGCAAAGGGTCTCAGGGAGACGCCTTTGAACTCGAATGCCCAGTGCTCCCTCCACTGGACTTCAAAGAGCAGGCTCTCCCAGTCAGGCACTGGCGGGGCCAGGTCTGGGGAAGGAGCACAGTTTCAGCCTGAAATGACTCTGTGCTCCTCCCAGAGTTTTCAACGGTTTATTAATCCATGAAAATGTACAGCCTAGAGCCACCAGCACCACTGAAGTCTAGATACTTCTCAAGTTGCACCCAATCTGGGTGACTTTCCATCTTAGCAGGCTATCTGCAAGCAACGCCTCCCATTTCCTATCATGTGCTTTGTAACACATTAGATAGGTACACAATCCAGGAGGATTTTGTACGCTTTTCACCTCAACACCCCACATGAAGTATCCTAAGTATTCACTAAGCCTTACTTCAGAGTTTATGTCTGATTATTTCTTTGTTAGTAATAAATGTGAAAGAAATTTTTTCTCCATTGGTGATGTTAACCTGGTAGTTGTTGAGCGAGAGAGAGACAGAGAGAGAGACAGACAGAGACAGAGACAGAGATACTTCCCTGTACAGAATTACTACTGTCTTTGAAATTCTGTGTAAACATTTCAGAAAGCTCTAAGTTAACAACGTACATCATCTCAACCTCTGAAAGAAAATGATATTTAAATATTCAAAAGGCAAAAAGGAAAACAAAAGGCAAAAAGAATGCACACTTTTTAAATGTAAAATTCCACAATTTTATGTCACCAAGTTGCAAACATTTCTTAGACTGGACATCAAATACAAGTGTGAGTTTTTACATCAATTTATAAGCATTTAAAAAAAAAACAGACATGCCAGTACAATGTAGTGTCTTTCCACTGCTCTGTCTCCCAGCTCTGGAGGCCTGAGGGTCCTCTTCCACCACGAGCAGAGCCTCCTGTGTGTTCAAACAAAACACGCTCCTCTCCACGCTCCCAGAACAAACTGACTTGAGATATGAAAAAAAGAAGAAAAAGAAAGAACACTGTGTTTGCTGGGCCAGTTCTAAATATGGGAAAAAAAAAAAATTTTAAAAGTGGAAACAAAACTCCTTTAGCAATAACTTCACTTTAAATGTAATTATACCTATTTTCTCTCTCTGGAAATCTGTAATATAGGGTTAGGCCAAGGAAAAAAGGAACACAAACTTTAAAACATATAACAGTTTTGGTTCTGAAGCCAAAACTGCATAAATAATGTTAGAACCAGTCTGCCAGTGGCCAAAAATAAAAATGCTTTCCTCCTTCAGGCAGAGAAACAGCAGCAGGAACACAGAGGTCTGCAGAGGGCAGCGGGCGCCTGTTCCCTCCATCCTGACCATTTCATCTTCTGCTTAAAAAACAAGAGACACAGAAGGTCTACCGCGCGTCAGGGTCCATCTGGCTGGAACCTTGCTGGGGCCGGCGTCCACTTACATCTTGTACTATCTAACAAATAAAGCGCCTCTGTTACAAGATACAGTAAGTCATAGTCCCTCCCACACTGGAAATTTAAGTTTCTAAATGCCAAAAACAAGCTACTTCTCCAGTTTCTCAGCTCCCAGGAAAATTCTGCCCAGAATTATACATGAAGCTGAATATACTGTGACATCAAAAAGTTCACGGTATTTTTAAAAATGGGAGAACTATTGTCTTCTGGGTGGGCCTGTGTGGGGGTGAGTGTGCACTCACTAGATAAAAATGCAGTAAGTGGATGTGTTCTAAAGCCTGTAGACTGAGAACATGCATAGACAGGCCTAGCTAGACCAGAGTGTTACCAAGAGTTCCCTGCAGCGGAGATACCACTTCTTTTCTTGATCCTTATCAGTATTTTCTGTATACAAATAAAATGCATCCATATCTGTTGATGTTGTTAATAAAATACTAATCACTCCCTAAGTATCACTCTTTTTACATTCACTTCTGGTCCTAATTCCACACAGTCTGCTGTGTGTGAGGGCCCAGGCACAGGGCCAACGGGGCTGAAGCCTTGTCTCTCTCTGGCCACAGCCACAGGCCTCACGCAGGTGACCACAGGGAGCCAGGGCAGGTTCCAAGGGATCGGACAGCTTCTACAACAGCTCCAGGGCAGTGATGCTTTTTTATTAATATATTTTCACACCTGTATGTCTGCATTTAAAAAAAAAATGTACATCTCTGACTTCTAAAGCATCCATGTACAATCTTTTAACTTTGCAGTGGTGCGAAAGTGGATCATCTTACTGTTCCCCTATTCACCTTCAGCCCAGATGAAAAGTATTCAACACTTTCTTATAGGACAGGCTATGTTAAAGGATCTTCCCCAACTGTAGGTCAATGCCGGTGTGCAGAGTACGTTTTGGGAATGCTGAGTGAAGCTACGGAGTTCCACAGGCTGGCTGTACTAACTGCATTTTCTACCTATAGTCTTTGAACTCCGAAGAGTTTCTCTGAAGCAATGCCACTACACGTGGAGAAGCACCACAGCCGCTTCTTACTGCTCTCACCTTCACTCCTCAGCAAGCCTGGCATCTAGGAGAGGGGGCCGAGTGCACACTCTAGGAGGGCGCCCCATTTCCAAACAGGAGCAGCAAACACTGTCCCTAGCCTCTGAGGCCTTTCTGGCTGTCAAGCACCCCACAGTTCGCCTTACCCACTGACACTGGTCCCCAATTCTCCCTTTGCTTTTGGCTACTTCCATGTGAGTCCTCGTGCACTCACCTAAACTCCAGAAAGGTGACTTGCCAGGCTGCAAGTCAGTAAAACACCAGGTGAGAAGGGAACAGATGCACCAATGGCCAAAACGTTTTAAGTGTAGGTACACTGTCTTGAGAAATAATTCATGTAAAAACACAGAGGGATGTCATGGAAAACAACGGACACTCTTAACATTTGCAAATGCAAGACACATCCAAAAAGCCCAGGTACAGCAATGCCCACAGTAACAAAGTTTACACTCCACGCACCTTCACTTCCACCTTCATGCACGTGTGCAGGGGTCTGAATACATCACAGTCTTTTATACGTATTTATAAAATGTTCAGAAATAAAAATGCATTATCCTCAGAAAATTTCACAATAAGCAGGCTGACGCCCCAACTAGTTCTCAAATGGGTACTTGACTCACGGTATCAGGATGCATAACTGAACACTCAACAGATCATGACATCTTTTGAAAACACTAAGAACACGCCTAAACGGATCTGTCTTATGAATCATGAACTTTGGTGATTCCCAAGAGGAGATAACAGAAGAAAACACAGGGTGGAAGGGTCCTGGGGAGACCCTGATAGGCTCACGCACCTAGAAGTGTACAACCTGCAAAAGTTTCCTGCCCACCAATTCAGCGGCTGGCATCCTCATTACAGCTCAAGGTGCACTGGGAACTCTCTTCTCAAACACTATTCTCCATGTTTATGGTCAACTATGGACTCACAAAGTTCTAAAAACGAATGGATTAAAAGATGGTTTTTGGTGGGCCAGCGACAGCTCAGCAGACTGATGTGCCTGCTTATGCAAGTTTAGGCAAGCACAGGGACCACAGTGTGATCCTTGGTGCCACATGCCGTGCCAGCCCTGCCCCCAAGGTAGGCTGAGCGGGCCAGGGTCTGGGTGTAGTGTCGCATGCCTGTAATCCCAGCACTGGGGAGGCTGAAAGCTGGAGGATCACCACAAGTCCAAGCTGTGTAGGAAGATCCTGTAACAAACAAGTACGTAAAATAAATAAATAAATAAATGGCTCTTGGACGAGGAATTTAGCTCAGCGACACTGTGCCTTCCTGGCAAGTAAGTACAAGGTCATGAGTTCGATTTCCAGTACCAAAAAAAAAAAAAAAAGTTCTCATCCCAAGTTTAGACTGGTACATATGAGAAAAGGGATCTTAGAGATGCAGTTAAGTTCTTGGACTCATAAATCTTAAAAAACAGGAAGAGGGTGCCCCTGACCCAACTCTTCAACTGGAAAGCTGGGGCTCATTTGCTTCACTCCTAGTTCCCCCGGGCAGATGGTGACACCATGGTCCTTGAGTACAGGAGCAGCAAGGGGGTGCATCATGTCTGACATGGGACACATGCCCTAGAAGGCCCCTGAGGGGCTCTGGGGCTTGAGGAACATTATTCTGGCCTGTCTTAGAGCTGCGAGTAGCATCCACTCTAGGTCCCTGGTAAGCTCATCTGCAAAGCTATCAGGGGAACCAGACAGCTCATGGCTAGCTGCAAGGGGACGCTGTCATGCAGATTCCACTTTCAAAACATCCACACACATGGAGCAGAGCCTGTGGGTGACCCATGTCCTAAAACAATCACACCTTTTCACCGGCTTATTTTGTTACTCTTGCATAATGTGCTAAACTGTTCAAAGTACTGCCTATACTTTGGTGATAATACATGTTTTTTCAATTTCACTCAGAATAAAACAAAATACACAACGTATCCCCAGAAGATGTATTTTCAAAGAGAAGACAAGTTTTTCAGCATTTTCTGCAGCCCTGAATCACAAAGAAGGTCTTCTCTGGAACCCAACACAAAGCCTCTCCTTCCTGTCCTGTCACTTATTTAATATGAACTGACAGTACCATGCACTTAGGAACCAACAGGTGACAAACTGCATGCTGGGAGGTAATGAGGCTCATCCAGAAACATGGCAGGGGAAGGCACACTCTCCTGCTGACTCCAGGTAATACAGGTTCCAGAACCTTTGACATCCATTTATAGACTGGTCCACCAAAATGATGCCAACCTCTATTTGCATGTTCTAGGTGTAAGGAGTGAGAGGGAAACACCTGCTGTTTTCATTACTTTTTCATTTGCTTCATGGAGTTTACAACCAATGTGCCAGTGATTCAAATGTAGTGCCAACAGTGGAAACATAGAATTCCTGTGAATGTTGATTTGTCATGATTTTTTCATCCTGTGAATTCAATACCAAAACTAAACAAAGATAGCTTCCACAGGCAAATTAAGGAGAACTAGGGGTGTCACAATTTAGACCAGTGTCCTCAGCCTGGCTCGGAGGTTTGAACTAGGACCATATACTTACCGCGTATACTGAACGCCATGGAGATGGCTCCACATTCCTCCATCTGCGGGCAATCTGTGTCTCGGGAAGCTCTGAGGGAGCCCGGGGTCCTTTCTAATCATGAGCTGAGGACATTATATGATCCTACATTCAGCAATCGTAACTGATGTCTTTATTAATGCCTTAACTATTCTCTGGCATCTGCCAGGACCCTATAAAGTAAACATAATGCTACAGACCCACAGCAAGCTGGAAAACTGACTGTGAAACAGTATCACATGTTAGAGTAAGACACAGCGGCACAGCACAAACGCCAAAGCAAACAAAGCTTCCCACTCTGGTGGGTGACACCCACGCCATCTATGCCTGCAGCACTGTCCTTCACAAACTCAGGTATTTTAGCATAAGGTTTTCCCTGTTGTAAAGAGAACTCAAATATACCAGATCATCTGAATTCAAAATGCTATCGGATTGTGTCCAGAATGCTAACAGCTGACTTTTTATTTTGGTACACAGACTAAAAGCAGTTTTTGTTTCCTTCCCACTCTCCTTTTCCACCTGCACGTTCGGACGGACCCTGTGGAACCGATGTGTGAGTCCTGACCCGCCTTTCCAGAAGACAAGCACCAGATTCCACCACAAGCTTCTCCTCTTGCCAGCCTCACCTACTCGTTCCCCTACCCTGCGCCAGCACAAAGTGCCAGCTCTGCCTGCTCCACAGGAGTAAACGCTAGGGAGTGGCTAGGCAGGCTTTCGTCAGCCAACATGACCAGACACTTCCTGCACGCATTAAAATGACATGCACTGCCAGAAAGCACCACACAAAAGAACAGTCAAGAGGTATAGAAGTTACCAGGCACCTGAAGTAGAGACCTCTACATAAATGACAAGCTTTTAGCACAAGTGTGTCCCAGCTATCACATGGAAATATACATTTTAAAAAATACTCACTATCTAAAACACAAATCTGCCAGCGAGACGGCTTAGCACTGTAAGCATCTGCCTGGCAAGTGCAAGTCTGACTTCAATCCCCGGTACCAAAAAAAAAGAAAAGAAACAAACAAAAAACCCCACAAATCTAACCAGGCAAGCTATACTTTTATTTACTAAATCTGGCAACCTTAATTTCCAAAACAAACGTTCCTGAATTACTTCAGGCATAGCACTATGCATGAGATACCTGGTTCAAAACTCGTGTGTAAAAGCTTCATGTACAAACATCATGCACACAGAGAGAAATTCTTGTTCCTCTATGTGCAGCAGCAACCTAGGAAGAGTGGAACATATCCATGGCGAATGCAAAACAGCTAGGGCAGAAGTTCATATGATCGAGCTACAGAGTCCTTGCTGCCTGTTCCCATCTCGAGGAGGGTGGGTGACTGGGACTCTGGAGGGCCGTTCTAGAGCCCCAGATACCCTGGGCAGGTCCCCTCGTCTTTGTTTGGACAGGTTATGGAGCTGTCCCCCTCCCTCCCCCTGCTCAGGGCTCCTGAGGTCTTCCGTACACTGAAGGAGAACACAGCTGAGAAAGGGCTGCACAGCGGACAGGAGGAGAAAGCAGGGTCCAGGGAGGTAGAGGCACCATCCCAGGAGCGCAGGGCTGGGGTCCTCCCAGCCTCGGACACGCGGGCTTGCAGCTCTTCTCCCACCCACCATGGAACGGAGGAAGTGCTACATTGGATCACATCTTGCTTCCAACCTTATTCCTGCTGTAACCTGAAGAAAGCTCCTTTCGTCCCCATCTTAGATTCCCACAGATAGTTTGGGCCAGATAATACCCACATTGCACTGGTTTCTACTCAAGCTTTATATGGTATGTAATGTACCTACCACATGGAAATTCAGTAGCACTGCAAGTCTGTGTGTACAGAGCAATGCTGAACACACAAGGCTGGAGAAATGAAGTATCAATTTGGAAAAAAATGTAAAATATTTGTGAGAATACACTCAAGGTTCCACAAGGAGTGAAGCAAATAAATAAAGCAAGCTACACTGACTCAGGGAACATACTTTCCCTGGGATATCTGCCTATGTTGTATATAAATTCCCCAAACCATAACAAAGGGACAATTCTGATTTTTTAGAACTTTTACAGTAAAGATTTCATGAATAAAATAAAAAGGCACATGAGAAACTACAGAACAGGCTGAAACATACATAATAAAAAAATGTAAATCCACAATATATAATGAGTTCCTACAATTTAGTAAGAAAAGGACATATGACACTTTAGAAAAATATGCAAGGTCTATGAACAGGTAAATCATGTAAGAAATGCAAAGGGCCAGTAACATGGAAATATGCATACCCTCACAATAAATTAGAAAAATAAAAAGTAAAAGTAACGAAAATATGCTGGGTTTGACCTCTCAGATAATTGAGAAAATTTACAGCACTCACGAGCTGATGGAGGAACTGAGGATGATCACAACCGCTCTAGTACTATCTGGCCTAACATAATATGAGGGAACCCTGCAAACTAGCAACTTCCCATTAAGACATCCACCATGAAAACTCATGAGCTGTAATACCAGCATATACACAGCTCTGCTTGTAAAGAAGTTGGAAATAACCAACAACCATGAGCAGGCAGATAAGCACTGTACTACATTTTTAAAGAAGACTGAGACTGAGGGAAAAAACACAAGCTGAAAAGTAAGACAAAATTATATCATTAAGTACCAAAACCAGGTGAAAAAACTGACATGCATATATAATTACTTATGTAAGAATGTGGTAAATACCTGGAAGATCCAAAATAAAACTCTTGTGGAGGGGAGGACGTAAATATCATGCCTTGTACATAGATGCTCCCCAGAAAGCCTCACTCAGACACTGGTGGGAAGTTTAGATGGTGGACTGATTAGGATGTATGATGCTGGGATTAAGGGTGTGATGCTGGGATTAAAGGTGCTGCAACCAGGATGTGGGTGGAACTGTCTGAAGGACGGAAGGCAAGGGTGGCGGCTGCTGCTGGGTCACTGCTTGCTGCCTTCTGCCTGCCATGGCCTCTTTCTCCTCTGTACCCTTCTGCCATGCCACTCTGCCTTGTCAGGCACTATGATCTGAAAGTTCTACAAACTGTGAGCTACAATAAACCTTTCCTCCTCCAACAATAGAGGATAATTTTTCTTTTACTGAGACAGGTCTAAGTTGACTAGGCTACTTTGGAACTTGTAATCCTCTGGCCTCAGCTTCCCACAGTGCTAGGACCATAGGCATGTGCCACTACACCTGGCTAGAGGATAAGTAGTTCTCTGAACAAATCCATATAATCTGGATTGCTTAGAATTAGCACATATTCATAAATGATGACAGACTTGTTCTTCAGCGATGCCAAAGTCCTCACCTCCAGAGGTCGGTAGGGGGCAAGAGCATGCCAGGGAAATGAGGAGTCTTCAGCAGGAAGGGGGCACCCAGGGACTCCCAACACTAGCATGGCAGTCCGTGTCCACCACAAACCATCCGAAGAAGCTGAGAAGTGACAAATTTAACACAATCTGAGCAGAGAATTGAGGCTGTCTCGGAAGAAAGAAAGAGCCAGGTGAACAGCAAGGGCAGGCTCACGGCCAACTCCCTACAGAGACAGCCACAGCCTGGGCTTGTCTTGGTCCTTCAGACAGAGAAAAGATGCCAGCTCTGGTATGACCTGTGATGGGACCTAGAGCCACAGCCTCTAGATAGGCACATGCATGTCCCCTGGCAGCAGGGCCTGTCGCTGTTACGATGCAGTAGGTAGCCCAGCTCATTCTGGTAGGAAGAAGAGAGAGAAAGGAGAGGCAGAAAAGATTCGAGAAGGGTGACCGGCCTGCTGGGTGCCCAAAGCATGTGGATGCGGGCAACAGGAAAGACTAGCACCCCTCCGGATGCACCAGCCGAGCTCACAGCTCTGAAAACTCCCACGAACAACAGCAACCCCTTCCATTCACATTAACGGATCCTTAAAAGTCAAGAAATCCTGACTCAGAAAGGAAAGGGAAGGGACAAAGCAGTGGCTATTTGAAAGATAGCACTGAAATGAAGCCAGCCAGGTGCTGTCTGGGTACCAGGCAGATCTGCATAAGTGTTGTCACTGTATCAACCAACACTCAACTCCACGCCCTTGAGGGCCTAAGGTTTCAAGGCAACCTCAAGAACCCGTGTGGATGCAGTACAGACTACTGCCATAGAAACTACAGAGCCTCTTCTGTTCAGCTGCCAAAAATTCTTCAGCCAGCCCACTACAGTTGCTTTCCTCACACCTGAATTTCAGGGACTTCCTCTGTACCTTCCACAGTTAACTACCACTCATGGCTGTCACCAGTATTTACCAGTCCAGGAGACCTAGTAGGCCTTTGCCTTGCATTAACCTCCTAGCCCTGCTCTACCTCCCTTCATCATATTTAAAAAGGGCTACCTAGTAATGCTTGTTTTTTTAATTTTTTTAATGTATTTAGTACAGGGTCTATAGGGTCTACAGGGTCTCACTACAAAAGTCGGACTCGTGATTCCCCATTTTCAGCCTCCCAAGTGCTAGGATTACAGGTGCGCGCCGCCATGCCCAATCTCAATCGCCATCTCAGCACTCCCCGTGCTCCCCGTGGGTGGGGCCAGCAGAGCGCACTGGGGATCAGATCCTGGCCACTGTGCTCTACCTAAGCAGGTGCTTTAGTCCGCTGAGCTATCTGGCCGGCCCCAGTAATATTTACACATAAAAAATTTTAATCTACTCCACTCTTACCATTTCCTAGTCCAATACCAAAATAATCCATATAAATTGCTTTCTCTGGAATCCTGTGGTAATTAGTGTTTTGAAACCAATCACATTACAGATCACTTTTACATGAAAGGAAATAAAGTGAGTAGAAGTCACACTGGAAACCTGATCATTTTAAATATCAAAAATGCTCATCGACTGTCCAGTCCAATTAAGGAACCATTAATTTACACTGAAACCAAATGCTGGAGTCTCGTGTGCACAGAAACTGTGACTCCATGATTTTGAAGGCAGCTACCACTCTGTTCGGGTTTCAGATACCAGATTGCAGCAGAAATTCCTAAATTTCTACAGGACTACAAAATCATGAAATTACACTACTGAATCACCCTTTCACATGACACATTTCAGTCACTAATTAGGTTAGCATATTACACCAATAATGACATTAAATTTGGAATATTGTTTACTCAGAGTGCTAAAAGTAATTATTGTGGAATTAAAAGAAAGAACATGAGTAACACTCACATTTGGCACATCTTTATAGTAACGTATCTGGCAGCTAGCAGTCCAAATGCCTTGCTAATCTGTGAAAATACTTCTTTTCAGATCAATGGCGACCTCTGTAAATAAAGCAGGGATGAGGCCGCCTTTAAAGGGCCTCACTACATTAACCATGTGCACAGGCCCTGGTAAAGCTCCAGTTATGAAAGCACTACTTTCTAACATACAATCCAGAGGTAAGTGTCTCTAGGCTTTTCTAATTCTATTAAAACACAGAGCTAAAATTGTAATCACTTTATTATGCAGACTTATGCAAATTGTATATGCAAATGTTGGATTCTCTCAACAGCCTACAAAACCCTCACAGAACACTGGTCTCACATTCCATCCAGCACACAGGAAATCACCTAAGAAGCACCAAAGCAGGCACTTCTAAGCTCATAAATGAAAAATTAAGCACTTGTATCAGAAAGCACAGAACAAAAAAACATTTATGAAATAAAAATTACCTGCTTCAAGCATTTAGAGCAAAGCCCTAACTTACTAAATAATTCATTGTATCCACTACAAAAACACAGGCCAAGAATGATGCAGATCGTCCAGTAAACTACTGATTCCTTCCAGAGCTGACTGATCCCAACCTGAACCACACTGGAATAAGGAATACCAAACCCTGAAAGAACAGGGAGGCGCAGTGCCTGTTCCAAAAGGTTCTGCTCAGGCTTACAGGTGGTGTCTTGCTACCAGCCTGCACCCACTGGCCCCGACAGTCCTTGGCCTTGGCGGGAGCAGCCTTGGCAGGAGGATGATCTCTGTGGATGATCTCTGAATTACAATGCCACCTGCACAAGAGATGATTCCTCACAGAAAGAACAGCCTTCCAGCTCCATCTAGAGTTCCTAGAGACTAAGCCCAGGCATTCCTCAAAGCGGACGGTGGGCAGTTCTCATTATACCCCTCACCCCTCCACAGGCAGCAGGTCTTGGCGCACAAAGCTGTGCAGAGCACTAGCTCTACCACCACATGCTCCAAACTGTCCGTTCTAGCCCTGGTTGGAGGACGAGCTTGAAACTGTGTGTCAGTGGCTTACTCCCCAGGAGCCCATGGCTGCTGCACTTGGATGAGACTACTGGGATCTTCCCACCATCTCTGGCCTCTGCAGGCCTCGAGGCAGAGGTCACCCTGTCTGCATCCAATGATCTGAACTATCTTCTTCCAAAAAGCCTGCCACAAACGTGTATGAGAGAACTTATGCTAGATAATTATCACTGTTACCCATTCTGGAGTCAATTGCTACTATTGATAACACAGTTCCATTAAAAAGCCCTCTATTTTAGTAAGCCTGGGTCGTGCAAGACCAAATAAGTGAGGAATGCAAACTCCCAGAATCACATCCCAAAAAGTCTTCACTTCCACAAGGCAAGCAGTGCCTGCCTACCCTCAACGATAGCAATACCAATGTATGCTCATGTATCACATCCCGCTTAACAACTCTGTAAAAATGCAAGGTATCTCATTAAGTGCCTAACAATGTAAGTTGAGCCATTCAGTGTGTTTTATTAGCCAATGGTATTGTAATCAGATGTGGTATCTACGTTCCAGACAGACAATAAAAATGACCATGAGACCCTGTCTCCAAGAAATTACTGTTTAAATTATGAAGCAAAATCATCCCCTACCAAACGTGACGTTTCTCAACATAGCTCACTGTAAACTTTGACGAAGAACTCGATCCACCAAGGCGCTTGATCATCCAGGTGCTTCTTGTTCTGATGCCAAGACAGAGATGATCTCCCTAACTCAGGAATGAAGCAAGAGGGTACACACAGTCCTATTTGGTGTAACCTGGAAATTTCTGCCAGAGCAATTAGACAGGAGAAAGGGAAGGAATACAAACAGAGGAGGGAAAACTCAAATTACTCCCCTTAGCAGGTGATGTGACTATTTAAAAGACTAAAGATTCTATACAACAACTTTGAAAAATCACAAAATAAATTCAGAAAAGTAGCAAGACACAAAATGATAAAAAAAAAAGTTAACATCCCTACATGCCAACAGTGAAATTAAAATAGTAATCATAAACCCATTCATAGTTGCCTCAAAAAAATATTAATACCTAGTAATGAGCTTAACAAAGGAGATGAAAGAACTCTGCAAGAAATATCATAAAATACTGAAAAAACTGAAGATACTAGAAATTGCAAAGAACTCATGTTCATAAGTTGGCAGAATTAGTAATTTAAAAAGCCATATTATCAAAAGTGATCTACAGAGTCAACACAATATGTTTTCTGCTTAGTATATTTTAATATATCAAGGAAAGTCTTCAAAGAGTGACAAAAAGCAACCCTAAACCTTATGTAGAAGCAAAAAAAGATCCCCAATAGGCACAGCATTCTGAACAAAATGAGCAATGCTAGATGTGTCACAATACCTGACTGCAAAATATACTCTATAGCCAGAGAAACAAAAACATCATGCTACTGGCAAAAAATAGACTCACAGACCAATGGAATAAAATAAAGCATCAGCCAGCAATAAACTCATACAACTGAAGCCATATGATCCTCAACAAAGGTGCTAAAAACTTACGTTAAAGAGCCTCTTTATAAAAATGATACCAGGAAAATTAGACTTCCCCATATAAAAGACTAAAACTAGATCCCAATCTTTTAACTCATACAAAACTCAACTCAGAATGGATCAAAGACCTAAATACAAGACCTAAAACTTTGAAACTGCCAGAAGCAAACACAGGTGAGCTACCCCAAGACACAGGCACAGGCAACATAAATAATTAAATAATTTTTAAAAATTATTAAATAAATTATTAAAAAAAATAGCTAAGAGGAAGAGGACCAAGGCAAGGGAAAAGAGGGGAGATGGATGTGGTCAAAGTGTATTGTATGTATGTGAGAAAATGCTGCTGGGTATGGTAGTACATGCCTATAATCCCAGAACTTGGGAGGCTGAGGCAGGAGGCTACACCGGGCTACACAGTGAGATCAAGGCCAGCCTGAACTGGATCCATAATGAGACCCTGTCTCAAAAAACAAAAAAAAAAAAAGAAAGAAAGAAAAATGTCACAATGTAACACAATATTCTGTATACCTATTATAGTAAACAAATTAAGAAGAAAGCCAGGCATGATGGTACATAATGTAATTCCAGCGCTCTGAGAGACCAAGACAGGAGGACTATAAGTTTGAGCCCAGTGCAGGCAACTTAGTGAATTAAAAACTTAGCAAAACTTTGTCTTTCCCTAAAAATTTCTTTAAAGCCTAGGAATTTAGTGCACTATGAAGGCCAAGTTTATCCCCAGTTTTGAAAGAACAAGGAAGACAAAAGGGTGCAGCTTTCAAGAAAATTTACATCCAGGAGAGATGATTCCTCAGGATGTCCTGGACAGATGTGAGAAAGATCAACCGAGTGTTCTAAAAACACTACAGAGGGTCACTCTACCTACCTGAAAGTACTGGACAGGGTACAGAGGGACAGTGCAAGGAGCAGGAGACTGAGCTGGGAAAGCCCAAGAACAATGCTTTTTCAGGATAAAATAGTAAACGTAACATTTAATCACAGGTCAGAAGCCAAAAGTCACACTCAGTGTCATCCACACTGCAGGATGGAAAATGTTAAGTCCAATCACAGGGCAAGGAAAACGGGCATAACCACAGCCACACACTCTGTCCCTCATGAGAGGCCTTTCACACAGCTCCAACAAGACAGGCTGTGCTTCCAAGATGCGCGCATGTGCCGCACCAGACCTTGGCACCTGGCTCCCTCTGTGAGTCACAGCCCCATATCCAGAGGAGGAAACACGGGGCACGAGAACCTAGGAGCCCCGCAGCCCTCCTCCAAGGCAGAAGGAGAATGAAAACCCAGGCACCGAAGTCCAAGCCAACACACCGTCCTGCAGCAGCGGCAGCAACCCCTGCGGCACTGGGCAAAGGATAATCTCCCTGGGTCCCTGTTTTCTTCTGACCAAATGGGGAATAGGTGCCTCTTAATTCCCTACTGCCTGTAAAATTCTCCAATTCTTTCTTTGTGGCAAACAAAGAGATGGGAATAAGATACTTATCATGTGTCTGAATCTTCTGCAAAAACCAAAAACCAAAATGGCTGCACGATGTTTGTTTTCCAGTCCTAAGTATGTGCATGCTATGCGTCTCTCGGCGATAGAAAGTCCCAGAGTACCCTCTCTGGAGGGCAGTGCCTGCCACAGTGTGATATAACCTAAGCCTAGAAATGCAGTCTTGAGCATGTATCAGCACACACGCCATGCACAGATTATCAATGTTTAATGAATCCAAATACCATAAAACATGCTTGCAAGACACTGTTCACATCACAGTTCTGAAAGCAGATGAGGATACCATAGCACCCTGCAAAGCTGGCCACTGGGTGGAGCTGACTGCCACCAGCCCCACTACGAAGGTGCTCAGTAACCCAGCTATCTATTATTCTATAGCCGACTGCTAAGGATGCCTGGGTATTTCCCTCAAAATCATGGCTCCATGTTTATACTAAGAACTTTTCAGCACAGTGCAAAGCCCTCAGCAGCATCTCTGTCCCCACCTGCCCAGCCAGTCTGCACGCTTCTCTCAGTAGCCTAGGATCCACTGACTGTGTTTAATCTCGCTTTCCATTGTCCTAAGCTCCTGCATCACCGGACCCTACCCTGGTTTTGTTCTGTGTTTATTTCACACTGGGAAGAATACCACCCCCCCAGTGACAATCCCTGATGGGGACACCTGAAGCATGCTTAAAGCAAGCCCCAGGCTGCACTGAGGTAAAGGCATGGAGTGGTGCAACAGGGCACAGCCCTATGCCTTCCACCTTCCTCAGCTCTGCAGGCAGGTGTTCCCTGGATGCACCACCCATGCCCTCAGAATCATTGCCTGCCACATCTGGGGCCCATCAAAGTCTCTCTTCCACAAAATTTCTAAGCAGGTATACTCCTCCCCCATTAAAACGACAAATTATTCCGTTCTGTCCATACCTCAAATTCCTCCTGGTCTCCTGTTGCTCATTTTCTCCCTGCCTAGGCCCACACCCCCTTCTCGCTTCTGAATCTCTAACCTCTTTGTGGGGCCAGAGGTAAAGCACTGTGTCTGTCCAGGAGAACACAGTGTGGATTTGGTCCCAAATCCTCTGCTCAGGCGCTCCACTCGGCACACTGCCGATTTGGCCAACAGGACAAGGGAAGAGTGTGTCCCCTACAAGTCACATCTGCTGGACACCAAAGGAAACTGAGTGAGTAAATACAGGGAGCTCCCCAGCCCAGCAGGCTCCTCATGAGTGAACATCCTGCCTGCCCAGCCCCAGCACGCCACATTCTTACTTTTGTTCTCTGGATTCACCCTCAATCCCGTCTCAATGGGTAGACACAGAAAAACATTTTGTCCTTAAGCTGTCCTAATTGCTGTTCCTGTTGTATTAAAGAGAGAAGAATGATTGTGTCACCTTTTCACTGGCTGCTTGGTCACGCTCTGGCCCTCTGTGAAGGAGCTCACAGTCCAGTCCGCCCAGGCGCTTCTCAAGGCACGTGCATGGCTCACTTCCTCTGGCCAGAAGACCAAGCGCGGCAGGTAAAGGGCAACGGAGGAGCATGTCATGGCAGGAAGGCTGGCCTCAGAGACCGGAGGTAAACATGACTGCTGGCTGGGTCACCTATCCTTCCCTTGACCGTATTTTCTTCTTTTGAAGACTCCTTAGTCCTTCACACTGCAACATCTGGAGGCACCCGGCCCTTGCCATTTATCACCTCTCAGGCTGAACCATCTCATCTGCCAAGACTCTCAGTCGGAAACAGCTACACACTTGACTCCCGAGGATGTCATCTAAAGCTCAGAGGTCTCCTAAGAAACTAGTTAAAGAATATCCAAGAAGGGAGGCAGCAGGTACACGGACCTGACACGGCAGGTGTGGCATGATCCAAGAGTACTCATAAGTCATCCAAACGCACCTAGGGCTGGGAATGTGCCGCAGTGGCAGAGCACCTGCTGACAAGTGCAAGGCCCTAAGTTCAATTCCTGGTGCAAAAAAAAAGCTGCTTTTGAAGCAAAATTCCCTTGTGGCCTGAACCCTTGAGGTTCACATACTTACTTGTGAAATAATATGCAACTGTCTTAAATGATGGCTCCTGAGCTCCCTGCTTCCACTTTGCACAGGGACATTTTTTAATAAATGTTAATTTTTTTGTAAAAGGACATTTTTAACAAATGTTAACCATATGATCCTGTGCCTCTCCTCCCATCCAAACTATAAATGTGATCTTCTGAAGAACAGTTTCTATCAGTGTCACCTCACTTTCCCAGTTGAGGATTTACACCCAGCTCAGTAACGTGCTTCTGGTTACTGAATTCTCCTCACAGCTGTGCTGCCCACATTTTAAGTCAGGAATGCGGGCTGCCGAGACCAGTCCTAGCGGGAGACGGAACAGCCGAACCACCAGAACCTCCAGGGGCACAGATCCAGAAATGGCCCAGGCTTACTGCTACATGTCAACTTCTTTCAGGTAAAATTACGGGATGAGCATGCAGATGTGAACTCTAATCTCAGCTGCGCTGGCGTAAGCCGTCTGCACCCTGCTCTACAGCCTGCCTTGCGCTAACAACTGTCGGCAGCCACTCCGTCAGCATTCTATGAGAATTAACTAATGTTTAAATATCTAGGTAATCTTCTCAGGCACAGGAAAGGTAAGCACTTTTAAAGCCCTGTACATGTTTGTTTGTTTTTTTTTGGGGGGGGGGGGAGAAAGAGAGAATGTAGATCAAAATACAGCATCAAAACTACCTTTTCAAAGGCAGCTATCCCAGGGCCTTGGCCAGACCCTACTAATCAAGGCCCTTGGAGAGCAAATGGAGGTGACAGAGTCCTCTCCTCAAGAACACCTGTGCCTGGATAACTTAATGCTGGCCTAGACATCCACTGTGTCTGCTGTGATGGAAAAGTCTGTAGCTAGGTGCAGAAACACTGGGCTTTGGGATTATCAAAGTGACTTCTGCAGATCAAAAGGCTCTTTAACACTGTGTGCTATAGTCATGCTGCACTTTTCTCAATAAGCTACTCTGAGCCAGGGACATCGCTCAGTCGAATAAGCACTTGCCTGGCAAGTGCAACAGTCTGAGTTCAATCCCCGGCTCTGCAAAAAAATAAAATAAGCTACTCTGTCCTATCTCTTTTAAAGCCAACTTTCATATTTAAAGGCAATACATACCTTATAGATTCATGTGAGATATACATAAAATCCTTAAAATCTAAAATATACATAGAGAAAATATATGCAAAGCCTATCAGAAATAAACAAAGCTTAATGAAATTGAAAAGAAAAAAGGAGTAAATTCTACTTTATGATGAAAATAACAATCCTCCAAGGTTCTTGACTTTCACCATAGTACCAGCCCCGCGCACTATGAGTCACCCGATGCCATCACAGGGGACAGGGCCATGCTCGACAGGTCTTCCAAATACTGAAACTGTTTCTCTTCAAAGTAGAAAAAAAGAAATCACAGTGCTAGCTTCACACTTAATCTAATTTTCTCTCCACGGAGGAGTCACAGCACTATCAGAACATAACCAGCAAAAGCCACAGCTGTGAAAAAAGAAAACCAAGAATTAAACTTTAAAAAAGCCAACTGGATGTCACAATGGGGCCACAGGGTTTCACAGAACATGCTGCTGCTGTAAGAGTCTAAAAGAGTTCCTGGATGACTTGTGCTTCAAGGGACCACATCTTCTTGCCCTCCTCACCCAGGACGGAGGAGTGGGCAAGGAGCACAGAACAGCACAGAACCCAGCTGATGCTAGGGACACGTACGCCAGCACGCAGCCTGAGCACGGGGCACACTAAGGCTTAGGGAGGACACTGCTCCCGCGTTCTTCTCGTCCCTGCGTGTGTGGATACAGCAGCCCACTGCCCCTTTCATACACCACACTGCATAAGCCTGTAATAATGAGATGCTGCTTAATCCCTAATAGGGAAAAGTGGCATCGATTTGTGCTTTGTTTGAATGAAATGCCCGGGGTTCTCCTTCTCATTACCAAAAACAAACAGCTCTGCCCACTGGACGCCTATTTCTATCATTCAACTTTCAGTTGAAAGCAACACCCACTAACAGGTTTGCAAAAAGAAGACAAAAAGACACCCCTGGCTTTATAGAAAATTAAAGCTCCATGAGAATCTCACCTTCCATTCACAATTACCCAAGACAAAAATAATAAGGAATATGAAAATACTTAAAATTTATAAAAAGTATGAAAACAAAGTTAGGCCAAGCATCTTTAAATATTTACATGACTGCTATTTGGAAACTACTCCATTCCAATTAACTGTCCCTAAACCCACAGGGATACTTGAATCCAAGGAGATTAATTATAACTGTATACCAGTTCGAAGTTATTCTTCTTTGCTGTCTGGTGTTCAGAAAGAGAAGCAGAAGAAAGCAAGCACGTGCATGTAGTACATGTGCCTGTGCGTACACGTGTGTGGTGTGTACATAGGATGTTTATATTATGTAAGTGCATACAGTTGTCATACGGCAAGAACCAGTCTGGAATGGCAAAGAAAAAGAGAAGCACACTTCAAAGAGGTCTATGACTGTGTTCCTTACTTGGAAATTACTGATGCCCAGTAGAGACCATCAATTCAAGAAGACAAAGATGGTGCTTCCTGCAAGTGTACACAGGTCAGTTACAAAAGGAGGTACAAGTGTAACTGATAGGTACTGCATGTGTGCCCACCAGCACAGACTCCAGGTACATACTGGGTGCAGGACATCTAGGTAACCCAGTTCCTTGAACACAGGGACTCTGGCCAAAGCTGCCTGGGTGTGAACACTGGGAACACAATTACCAGGGCACAAAGCGTTTTCAGCTGAGTCCTCGGGTGCAGGATCACCTGAGCAGGTGACTGACTAGGTGCAGAGCTCCTGGGCAAGAGGCTACCTGAACCCAGCTAAGTGACCTAGTCCACCAAGTACATGTGCTCACCTGGTACTGATTCAGGCATGGGCTCCTCCCCACTGTCGTCAGCAGCCTCATCGGCCAGGCCAGAGCCTGGAGAGTCAACAGTGGCACAGGCTGAACCCGGGCTGCTGGGCTGAGAGGCTGAGTCACCCTCACTGAGTGAGCCACAGCGGGCACGTGCCACCCTGTCCCCGTTGGAGTCCCTATCTCGGCGTGCCCGGCGGTGTACGCGGGAGTGCAGCACCATCTGGTGGTAGGTGCGGAAGATCTTGCCGCACTCAAAGCACTCTGAGGACTTCCCATGGCCAGCAGAAGCTGCAGCCCGGCGGCTGGGACGTGCAGCTGGCCGGGGGTCAAAGTGGCCAGGTGGCATGGGATCCCCTGGCAAGCTTGCCCTCTTTCTTGGGGGACCTTGTGTGGTCGGTGCATCCTGCTCACGTTTGCGCTTCTCCTGGCTCACCAGAATGTATTCGCGTCGGTCCTTGTCAAAGGCCACACCCCCAGCCAGTGCCTCATCCCACGCCCCGTACTTGAGGTACTCAGCTGGCTCAGCCACCTTGCCCCTGGTGGCCAGCTGCCAGGCCTGGTAGCTGCTGACGGGGTCCAGCTCGGCCACCCGCCTTCCAGACTGCTTTCCAGAGGATGCATTACCAGCAAGTGATGGTCTCAGATTCAGACACTGTAGGAAGAACTGCTTTGTGTCCAGGGGACTTTCAGGGGTGGGCTCCTCGGCCAGGGCACGGGTCCGGCTGGCTTCAACCTTGCGGTGTATGGCGTTGTGGGCATTCAAGCTGTCCAGGTTTGTAAACAGGTTTCCACACTTGGTGCAGACTTCATAGAGGGACAGGCCTGCGACAATGACCTCCTCCTGGACCACATTGTTGATGGTGGCAATGGGGTCCAGGTCATTCTTAGGCCTGTTCTTGCTTCCCGTCTTTGGGCCATGTGCCTTCATGTGGTTCTTGAGGAACCACGGCTCCTTGAACCTGCGACCACAGATGTGGCAGCCGTGGTCAAAGGAGCCCCGATGCTTCTTCATGTGTGCCTTCAGGAACCAGGTCTGGCTGAAGGCCTGGCCACACACCTCACAGGGAAATTCTCCAGGGCTCAGGTCAGGCTTGCCATTCTCCACGCAGGCCTCGCCACCATTGGGCACCTGCGCAGTGATGTGATCTCTTTCTATGTGGCTGAGCAGCGACTCCTCCCGCAAGGTCATGTAACTGCACAGCCTGCACTTGAAGGGCTTGTGAGCCTGGTGCACATGCAGCTCCAGGTCCTTCTTGCGCTGGAACTGGCTCTTGCAGAAGGAGCACTGGGTTGCAGCCTCAGCTTCCTCCATGGCACTGGCTGCCCCTTCCACATCCTTCCGGCTACTCCTCAGCAGGATCTTGCTGCTGTCCACCTGCGCTGCCCCATTGAGGATGCGGTTGCAGGCCGACGTGCTCTTCGTGGGGCTAGCACACCCATCCAGGCCCTCAGACACACGCATCTCACCCAGCTGCGCATCACCCGTCTCTGGCTCATGTCCCTGAATCAAAGTCCCTGTGCGATGGCTCCGGATATGAATCTTGAGGTTGCCCTTCTGGGATGCCCTGTGGTCACAGTAGGGACACTTGTAGGGCTTCTCTCCTGTGTGCTTGCGCATGTGTTGTGACAGTGAGCTCTGGAAGGGGAAGCTCTTGCCACAGATGCAGCAGCTGTGACAAACAGCCTTGTCCCCATCCACTTCCTGGCTCCTGCTGGCCCTAGGTGGGCTAGGCCCTCTCTTCAGCTCCATCTCAGCCTCTCTGTTGCGATCCATTGGGATGTGTTAGGGGTTTGGAGTCACAGCTTTCTCTCACGTGGGCCTAAAAGAATGGTGTCTTATCTCTCCATTCTCAGAGGTGCCTCTGCTGCCCCAAGATGACATGAGATATACCTGCAACCAGGAGGTGCATGTTCCGGGGGTGGGGCTGGGAGACGGCAATGAGCACCTGAAACAGAGACAGAAATCTTATAAGCCAAGTTTATGATCACCAACAAGCACCTGCCGTCCTGCAGGCCTCTCAGGCCAGAGCATTGAGCACAGGAGTGTCCGCCCACACTCAGGTCACAGGGCTGCCCCCTCATGGTGCAGGCTCAGCCCCACATGGGGTCAGGATACAGGGTGTAGGCACTGAGAACATTGCCCAGAGGACCAAGACAAAGGGCTTTGCTCACTGAGATCGGCCCGTCCCCTTTCTCAGGAGAGCATTGACAGTCAAGGTTTGCAATCCCCAACTCCCTGGCCACCATCAGCCACCTAAAGCCCCTGCCCACAGACCAGAGAAGACAGTTTCCACTTTTCAGTAGACTTTCCACCCTGGAGTTGCTTAAATCTCTGCCCCAAAATTCGCAGCATCCTGCGGTTTGCAGGAAATGTTTGCAGAACAGCCTAGGGCGACCCCACAGCCCTTCTTTCTGTTTCCCTCTTCTCTGCCCATCTTGTACTGCAAAATGCACTCTACCATAAATCCCTGGGAGAACTACACAGGCTACCTATCATTAAAGGACTTAAAAACACTCAGAAGGAAAAAATACCTAAATGTAGAAGAGGAAAAAATGTTAACAACATTTAAGCCCCAAACATCATTACCTTCGGGAAATGTGAACACACACAGAGCTGCCACATTAGCTGAGGCACAGGAACCTCTCATGCCTGGCTCCCTCTGCTGCCCACTGATGACTAAGCAACCATTAAAACTAATTTTCTACACCCCCACCACCTTCAGGAGCAGAGTCAACAGATTTCTGTGACTGTTCTCTCTGGCTATGATTGAAGAGAAGGATTTTACCTCCACAAAAGAAGAGGACACCCACCCCAACTTTCTGCTGCATAGACACCATGGTAAGGCTCAAAGGGATGTTCACAGTACACCCCAAAGCACCCTGCAGGCCCTTAAAAGCCTCCAGCCTCTCTTGGCCAAGCTGGTCTCCGACAGCTTCCCCAACAACAAAGCACACAACGCCAACCATAGCACACCTGCAGCTCCACACTACTGCTTTATCTTCTCAGAGAACACCAAGTCCAAGGTGGCACACCAAGCCTTCCCAAACACATCAACCCATAAATGATGAGCCTCACAGAACTAGTGTATGGCAGCTGGTTACCCTGACTCAAGAAACTGGGATGCGTCCTGCCACTACACAGGACTGCAGGAGACATTCCCAGGACTACAAAGACGGATGGAGCACCAGAGCCAGGGCGGTGTGCACCACAGCCAGCTGAAGACACAGGAGGTCCACGCCTGTGAGTATAGAGTCCACTCAAGGTGCACCATGTATGCACATGAGTCATGGCTTTGTTGTTGCTGCTAGATGCATTACAAACTTTTTCCAAGGCTAAAACTGGGAACTCGCCAAAAGAGACTGTGATTTAATTGTTTCAGCATAGAAACGACTTGCTGATTAGGGTTTTAAATAGATTTCCAATGTAGCGCTCGCTCTGTGTGAGTTCCTGTAGAGACAGAATGAACAATATATTGAAGAAGGTGGATGATTTAATCAATTAATTTATTTAAAAATGGGAGGAGTTTATTAGAGAAAAATGTATCTTCACTCTCTAAAATTGCAGGATGGTGAAGATGCAGAGGGAAGATGCAGGACAATAGGACAGGAAAGTAAGTCACTGTCACCCCATAAACACACACACAGTCCTGACCTAAGACACATGTCAGGCCACTGCTGCCCCTCGGAGCTGCTTTCTTCCTTCTCACTTTCTGTTTGGGGCCCAGGCCACAGGACTATATTTAAATGACTCTCCCCAGATTCCCTATATTCTCTGGATTTGGGATGAATTTAACCTCTGGGCAAGTGTTCCATGAATATCCTCCCTTAGCGAGTAAGGAGCCTGGGAATGAACACAGTGCACACAGACGCATCTCTCCTGGCACTCAACTAGGCGATGAGTAGAAAGAGCCCAGTGTGGGGAACCTTGGAGCCCAAAGCCAGGGCCCAGGAAGAAAAGCTCTGCCAGCAGCCAAAAGTTGTCACAGCACAAATGTAGGTGGACCATCTTCCTCAGTATCTCCGAGGCCCACACCCAACAGCACGCTCCTCAGAGGGCACACTCAGACCCAACAAGGGTTTTATCACAAGCACTTCCTGCGTGCCTACTGGGTACAGAGGTAGGTCAGGAGCGGACAACTCAAACGACGGGTCTGGAATGGCACTTAGCACCAACGCACTCCCAAGTCAGACTGGGAGGCAAAGCTGCAAACATGCAATTATAACAAACATGCTGCCCGTGCGCCTGAGAGACCAGAAGTTTCCAGAAGACTTGGGAGGGAGCAATGACTCTGCAAGGGCTGGTAAGGTCGGCCCAGGAATTTGGGCCTGGGAATCAACTGAGTCCTCTGCATCACAGGTACCCACGGCACACACCAGCAGCCTGCCTGGCTTCTTGCTCTTAACCAATATCCTGATCATCGATGCTCCTCAGGCTGCCTGCCCTCCCCAGTTACTCCGGATCCACATGCCCTTAAAGCCACATGGGGTTCCAGAGCACAAATTAGTCCAGTCCCCTGAAAAACTCCAGCCCTTCACAGCTCCCGCCCCGCAAGGTGAGGCTCCAAAGCCAGCTCCTCCTACAAAGGCCTGAACCTGTGCTGAAGCCTCCAGCCCCGGTCCACGGCTCTGTCACTGTTCCTTTGTGAGCAATACCATTCCGCACCCACCCACCCCAGGTACAGACTTCCTGACCCTCTTCAACCACAGGACAGCAAAAGAAACACACTATAGATACCCCAACGACACACTGGCAAGAGCGATCAGACTACCAGGCATTTCTGCCAGTAACAGGTCAGCTGTGTGATCCCAAGCAGGTTATCTTAGTCTGCCTCTCGGTTCATTTTTTTCATTTTCAAAATGTAATGACAGTACTGATACCTATACTGCAATACTTTTCTTGAGGTTTAGATCAGTGCATACAAGATACAATGTTTAACACTCAATGGTCAATGTATCACAGATTATTAACAAGTCATTGCTAAATAAATAAAGTGTAAAAGCAGTACCCAAAGATACCTGGACAGCTAGCATTTGTACTACTTAGCTGAACAAATTCAAAGAGCCAAAAATAACAATAATAAGAAGAAGAATAGCAGTTTAGAAAGCTAATTAGAAACAGCCAAAGGGCTGGGGAAATAGCTCAGTAGAATAAGCGCCTGCCTGGCAAGTGCTGGGTCCTGAGTTCAATCCCCAGTAGTGGAGGTGAAAAAAAAAAAAAAAAAAAAAGGAAAACATCCGTATTTCTATACTTACAGTCATAATTCTGAGGGCCTGCCAAATAGCTCAGGGGATTAAAGCGCCTGCAAGCAGGTGTACGGAACGGGAGTTCAGTCCCAGGCCTGCCATGCCCCACCCTGCCCCTGGGGCACACTGAGATGTCAATTGAGACTGGGCGTGGCACCCTGCGCTTGGGAGGCTGTAAACAGGAGAATCGCTATGAGTCTGATATAGTAGTGGGACCCTGAACACCCTGTAGACCCTTCCCTAAAATACGGAAGGAAAAAAAGAAAGAAAAAGAAACAGCCGAATGATAAGGTATATACTGGACCTTGATGTTATGCAGGTTAGTTAACATAACTAAAAATTCTTTTGCCAATAGCTGCAATCGTCTACAACATACATGTTCAAGTACATTTTAGTACCAGAGGTCTATAAGGATTAAGCTGTAATATGGACTCAGTGCCAAACAATTCTTGGGAATTACATGGCTTTTGTTAAATGAGTAATATTGGAGAATGTCTCTATTCTTTCAAAATATGTGGTGAAATATTATGAGGCTATTTGTGAGAGAAAGAGGCAAATATACCAAAACGCTAACCACTGTTGGGTCTACCTGTCACACTTTCCCAGCTTCCGAGTTCTGGAATTTCTCACGGAAGTTGCCCAAGCCCTTCTCTAAAGGTCAGCCAAGGCTCCGCGGCCCCGCCCCACCGCCCGAAGCCCCTCCTCCCAGGCCAAGGAGGCCCCAGGGCGCTAGGAATGCACTTTGGGAAATTACCTTTCCTTAATTCTAGTCTTCAAAAGAAAGTCAAAGAAAGAAAAATTATAGGAATGAAACGAATCTGTTTTAATGGATTTTGCTTTAAAAGCTGTTTTCTGGCGTCTGAGAGGCCTGCCCAGGGAGACCTTGGGGAAATCCGCTTGAGAGCCAGCCACAAGCTCCGCCCCGCGGCGGCGCGGCAAGATGGGCCTCGCACCCACCGGCATCTGGACTATTCGGGCTCCAGGACGGTCCTTTTCCCCTTGCTTCTCTATATTACAGGCCAATAATAATGTTAAGGCTTCTCTTCCATACTGCAAACAGTAGGTTTCTGATCAGTAGGTTACTGCACTGCTAGGGAAAGAACGTATATTTTCACCCAGGCGCGTCTGTCTGCACCAGTAGTAAATCTTACCATTTCGGGGTTCTATGAACAAAAGCGGACCGGTTTTGGACTAAATTCTCTGAATCCAGCAAAACCAAACCTATCATTGACTCTTATCTGTAAAAGGAATCAGGGGCCTACATTTCAAATTTCAAATTTCAAATATGCTCTGTACGGGATTTCCAAAACAACACAACTACGAAGTTTGCAGAGAGAGCCTGAAGCCAGATAGCCAGATTCCTCCAGAGGCCTGGAGGAACAAAGAGCCTGCTGGGAAAGTGAAAGTGCCACTTCTCCCCTGAGCTCCACGACAAGGACCTGCCTGTGTGGGAGGCCAAGCTGCACAAGTTACCACCGAGCTTGCTACTTCATTCAGCTCTGATTCATTAATTAACCCTAACAGGGCGCTAAACAGGCACTGGGTCCACTTGTCCCTGGCCCTCTCCCCTCTAGTGGCCCTCCAGGGGCACTGGTGATAGCCAGGGCTAGATGAGGTTCTGCTCGCATGTGCCCGCACTCCTGGGAACAGAACTAGGAGGATGGGTTGCAGGGGAATCCCAGCGACAGAGGGGAAAGGCCCCAACCAAAATCCAACTGAAAATGAAAAGCCCAACACACAACACTTAAGATGTTCACAGAGTTGTCAGCCAAGAGCATCATGGCCCCAAAGGCAAGTCACAAAATAAAAGAGCAATTCCCTCTGAGAGCAGATGTGACGGTCCACCCCTGGAAGCAGGCACTCCCACTGTGCAGGGAGGTCTGCCCTGCCCCGCCTGCCGTGGGCACAGCCCCGCGCGACCCACAGCCCGAGTGGGAGCAGGGGGCTGTGCTGTAGGACACTGTGCGTGCTTGTTCTCGCGGAGACAATGAAGCAGCCTCAGGAGTCACACTGTAGTATTATGAGCCATGAATTAAAATACATCATTAACATCCTGGACAAGCTTATCTTACTACTGAGACAAAAAGCCTATTCTCCCCGAAAACGGGAAAATTCCCTAACAACAATGAAGAGTTCCTCTCCCTACAAGCCATTCTGTACGAGATTAACAATTGCGGCTTATAGTCCCCAGACCAGGGTCCCGCAGAGCCCCATGAAGTGGTGCATTCACTGCTGGGGAGTGCACAGGCTGAGGACAAGGCCTGGAGGCTGCTGCTGTCCTCCGACCAATCAATAATCCATTATGAACGAGCTGCATTTCCACTCGAATAAGAAGACATGAATAACAGGCAACCAGAATCACTGCATTCACAAGAAGCCCCACCCCCACATCGGGATCGAGGACACAAACCCCACTATTCCAGGGTGCAGCCCACAGCAGCAAAGGCCGCAGGCTGCCCCCCACAAACCTGGCAAGGACGCAGCTCAGGACCTTTCTGCCAGAAACACTCACTTTGAAGGTGAGCTTCAAGCTTGCTTTGTTCACAACACAGTGTAGTGGGAACAAAAATAGCAAAACTCTTGTCTCTAATGAAGACTTCCTTGAAATGATCTGTACCCCAAATAAATCAAAGCAAGCGTCAACACGAAGAAAACTGCCACAATAAGGAAACCCAAATGCAGCCGACTGTCCAGAACCAGGCTTTATTACGCAAGCCCTGCGCTCATCTAAGCAATGCTTTCTTCAATATTTGTAACTCATACCACAGCTTTGAAGTCACTGTCTATTTATAGAAAAAATGCATAGATGTCCTGCATGATACTGTTCTGCAAACAGGTTACCTTTTATGCGGCTGCTTACCATGAACTGTCAAAAACCACAAATAAATTCCTGGTTCAGGAGAAGAGAGATCCATCTTCCAGACATGAGTGCAAAGAGAAAAACATTAACTAATGGAAATATGGCAGAATAGTTTTTAAAAAAACATAAAATCGCATTCAGCCGTAAGCTGCCCTTGTGCCCTTTTACTAAAATGTAAGGATTAGCAGTCAAATCCAACAGGGGGAGGGGTGAAAATACAGTCTAATTACTGATTACATTCAGAATAGCCCAAGAATAAATGAAGAAGGATATAGGGATTTTCTTTCCTCAGTTATTAATAACATCCTGGAAAATTAAAAGGAGTTCTGGAAACTTTAATAAAGCAGGCTGTATGAACATAAAAGGGGGCAGGGTTTCCATATGCAAGAGAAGACTCTTATCCCTGTCTCCTGCTTCTAAAATCAATGCACTCTTCTGACTTCTTATTTACTATTTATTTACTATTTCTCACGTCTTGTATGAAGTAGTGAGCTTCCCAATCTATTTGTTACTAGCAAAGTAAACTTTACAAAACTAAAAATAGGGCAGCAGGAGCCAGGGCCTGCTCCATAATTTTCTACAGCTAAATAAATGCTTTTCTCACACCATCACCCACCTCAGAGAGCTGGTGTCATGGATCTGGAGGTAAATCCAGCCTTGCTGAGCTGCGGCATTGCTGGATAGTTAATGATCTTGTCAACATTTCCATTAAGAGCCTCATTTCCAGAAGCTCAGAGCCGCAGTCCCCCTAAAGCAGGCAACTCTGAGGAAGCCCTGTGGTCGCCCCGCACATTCCACAGACAGACAGATTTCTGCTGTTCCTGATGCCAGCCAGGAAAGAGCGAGGTTTTTACTTTGACGCTTTTCAAATCCTGCACCGCCATTGAAACCAAAGTTGAAACTAATTCAGGAACACTGAAAGCTTGGAGAGCACCAGAGAAAACGAAGACTCATACATGTTTCAAACAAACAGAAAATCGACTGTTCCTCAATAAACGGCAGAAAGAATCCAACCTGGGAGCAGCCAGGAGGTATTCCCCGAGCTTATCCTCTTTTAGGAAACAAAACAATCAAGCAGAAATTCATCTTTCCTTACTAAGGATCACTTACTAGTCATTACATCCATTCTGAAATCTCGATTAATTAAATAAAAAAACACATTTGAACTGAAATTTTTGTTTCTACTTACAAGCAGTGCTTTTATCTCATGTAAATAAACAGCAAAGAATGCCTCAAACAATACCCTATTTTCCAACCTTTACCTAAAACAAGCTGTTATATCTCTCCCTGCATAAGAAAACAGACTGCAAGTATTACCTATATCTAACATTATCTCTTTCCTCTGCTTTTTGTGAAAGAGTCTAGAAGTCTCAGCCACCATCTAATGAAAGAAAGATCTGTGTCCCAGAATACAAAGAGAGATAATCATGTGCAGTAAGCCATAAAACGTTCTGTTAAACATTATCTTCCAAAGTGGTACTGTTTACACAAATGTCAGCCCCCCAAAATCCCTTCATTAAGAGTCCACAGGGGAAAAATAAACACTTCAATAATCAATTTTACTAAAATCTAAATAACCGCTCACACATCTGCTGCAAAAATACCCCAAATTGACTATACTCTGACAGACCAGGTAAAGGGCAAATCATATAAAGTATTAAGATTGTGCTTGTCATTATACAAACACCAACCAATACTTTAAGGGAATCAAAATTTTAAAAGAAAAACCATCCTCAAAACTTTTACTATAGAAAGCACATGCTCTACCCAGTTTAAGCTTCCCAGATCCATTTTTGCCACTAACTACTGGAAACACAATCTAGTTTATCACAAACAGACTCAGCACCTTTGAAAGCAGTTGGATATTTCAGCCTCTTAAGAAAAGTGATCTATCAGAGCACTTTTGCAAAAAATAATTCTTAACAAGAATGTGACGTCACAGCTCCACAGGACTTACTGTGCCTGTCTGAAAATACATTTTTAAATGTGCTTACTGACATACTGCAAGATCTGAGTTTTGAAGATGAAACAGCACCTATGCTTTCCTTGCATAAAAGGAACAGGATAAACAAAAATGCCACACTCAGTCCCCATAAAATAGTGTATAACTCAGCTGCACAAGTTAGAAGAGGCCACGCATGAAGGGAAGAGAAGGCTGTGGACATGAAGTGATGGAAAGCAATCCAGGGCAGAGGAGATAGCTCAAGAGACAAAGCACTTGCCTAGTAAACACAAGGGCCTGAGTTCAACCCCTGGTTCCACCAAAAAAATGAAATAAAATAAAATGAAAGAAAGAAAGAAAGCAATCTAGCACACAGAGGAGGGAGGGGTTTTGTAAGTCAAACACCTTACTACAGCTTTTGGTGAAAGAAAGTATGAATTGTAACAAGGCATGCTTCTTAATTTCTAAGCATCTCACCCACCCCTCCGCTCCTTGGAGGAGAGCAGTGGGCCCCTGCACTACACAGGGCTACACTTTAACGAGGACAACACTGTTCCAGGCCAAATGCAGAGATAAACAACAATCATACCATTGCCTGCAAACATTTTCCAAGATCCAGAAGACTATGTCACTAATGGAATGACTACATTGAGATAGTCCCTTTGTCACAGCAAGGTCCATATATAAATTAAGGCCAGAATGGTGCAAAGTCATCACAGTTGTCACGTTACTCTCCCTTTGCAGTCAACACCAGGACACACTCTGGCTCGTGCTTCGCTTACCTGTCCAACACAAAGGTTGTGAACAGATGTGCATGATGATGCTAGGAGACAGGTGGGGACTGAAGGGCACACGCAGAAAGGTGGGGACTGCACCAAGGGGCCTGCAGGCTCTGCTCACGCTCCACACAACAGCCCAGGAAGGGCTCAAGAGAAGCATGCGCTTGTTTCCAGGCATTATTCTACTTGATTCAAAGAAATCACTTATGTAGGAGTGTTTAAGAGAAGTCATGGTACCTCATGCTGAAAGGGAAGGTAGCTCACAAGCTCACTGCTCTCACAAACAGGTAAGTTTGGGCCGCAGAGCGGGAACACTGCTACACACGTGGGGCACACTGGCCTCCATGCGAGAGAGCTGGGACAGCTCACAGCTGCCCAATCAAGCTAACTGGCACTGACAACCAAAACTAATAGCTCCCAAGTATTTGTCTCCAATTGCAGTATGTGAGGAAACCACCACACCTGATTCTTCACCACCATACCTGGTTCTGAGGGGAGAGGCCCCATCACCCACCCACTCCCACCAGAGTCTGGACTCCTGGCCCACAAGCTGTTTCTTCCTCAAGGAGGGTGGGCAGGTTTCATCCATAAAGTGATGCCGCCACACCCACCCCTTCCTCTGCGCTCACACTCCTGAGCACAGTCCTTGGCAGCTTCAACTGTTCAAGCAGAGCCTTCCCCTTTGCCCTGCCTTTTTAGCCTTGGGCACCTACTTAGGGATCTTATTACAAAGCAAATCTCTACCACCCAATAGGAACTGTGAGCAAGATGAATAAGCAACCCTTTAACTTGGCTCAAAGTGAGAGCCCCAAGTCTCACCTCTTTATGCATCAGTCATCAACAACAGGCTGACCTCCACCAAGTCAAGCCAAAATGGAATAAACCTAGTATCAAGTCGTGGCCTGGGTGGGCCCTCCTGGTCCACTTCCATTTCAAGAGGAGCGCACTGCCACATGCGGACCACCAAAACAGGTGCTCTAATCTCGACAGCTCCCTACTACAATTCTCCAGGACCCACAATCTCTCTGGGAAACCATCAGAACCAAGGAGCAGGACAATGTGGGCTGCCACACCTGTGTGCATATAATGCCATGGTTCTGGGCTGCAATCCTACATGCAAAAACTGCTGGGCTCTCAGCTCTGTACCCAACGTCCTATTTCAAGTCATTCATATTTACAAACACTGCAGTGCTGATTCCTATTTCTTATTTTATATATACACTGAGTTTAGTTTTCTCAGAATCATTCTGCTGCACTGAACAGGTCAGAGCATACTGGGAAGCCAGGTACGTCACACAGGTGCTGCCTGCTTTGGCTATAACAGTGAAGGCCAGAGGGGGAAGCCCCGGTTGCCTCTGTTTGTCTCCTCTTCTGGCCACCGTAAGCTGATAAGGGCTCAGGAGAAGGCTCTGGCAGCCAGCCAGCACAACAAAGCACAGAAAAAAAGAAAAAAAAAAATCCTGATTCTTAAATACTTATGGGTAAGTGCATAGGATGCAGCATATGTGGCATAGAAAAAAAGTCTGCATATGTTCTTGTGCTTAAGAACTTCCTTTCTGGAATCATCTCAATAAGGAGATGAAAACAACTTGAGCTTTTTCTGAGTTGCCTACATGTTAGACCTGTACACTATCTGCCCTCTGAGTAAGGGGTAGTACACCCAAACCAGCTCCTAAGGATCTTAGGGAAAACCGCTAGCCAAACAAGGTGTATCAAATCTGGAACCAAAAGCAAACTAGACTTTACCCACTACTGCCTACTGCCCCGTGCACACACTGGCAGACACTGAGAAAACTGTTCAAAAGTTGTCAGTCCAGTTTAGGAACCCAGCAGGAAAGCTCCTTCCAATGCCAGTGTCAAAAGGTTTGGGAGTGAACGTGCTGGAGGTCAGTGTCCCTCACCTTCAGGTCCCAGCATCCCTCACCGCTCCTCGCATGAAGGGGAAGGTGCTTGTGTCTGTGCTGCTAGACACGCCTGACACCACGTGTTGGCTGCCTGAGCTAACAGTGTAAAGGGCTGTTATATTCTTAATACGCTGCAACCATTTACTGAGCAGAGCCCTACTAGAGCTCTGACTCCTAACATGTCCAACTGCTTACAGGAAAAAAATGCCTTAAAAGGAAAATTTTCCAAGACAAAATATAAGGACCAGGGAGGCCTGAATTTCGAGGAACTACTGGTTCTCTCACAGGTGACCAACCTGCTGTTCCTGGACAGATACTCCGGAAGCAGTCTCTAAGACAGCAAAGCACACACGCTGTCCCCTGGAAGGGGCCATATGTATGGTCCCTAGCTACAGCGGATGGAGAGTTGAGTGCCCACAGCCCATGGAGCAGGAAGCAAATAAGAGAGTGAATGTGTGTG
>NDGM010467196.1:0-12996 GCA_002564305.1 Octomys mimax | reverse complement strand
AAAGAACTGAAATCATCATACCACAGCAATATATGTGCACCCATGTTTATAGCAGCATAATTTGCCTTAGCTAAATCTTGGAAATCCCCAAATGTCCATCAATTGAGGAATGGATAAAAAAGATATGGTATTTTTACACAATAGAGTATTACTTAGCTATAAAAAAAGATAAACTTGAGACTTTTGTAGATAAATGGCTTCAACTAGAGACTGTATTGGTAAGTTAAATAAATCAGAACCACATGTACAAACATTGTATTGTGTCACTAGTGTGAGAACCTGAAATAGTAAAGGTACAAAAGATATTATGAAAGAGAAAGAACTTGTTCCATGGGAAATAAAACTAGGATGAAAAAAAAGGACAAAAGAAGGAAGAAAAAAGATACAAATATATATACAGTATGATTTGGGTAATTGTAGTGCAGATCTCTGCTTGTCTTTTGAAAGGAGCAATTAATGCTTAATTTTTTTTATTCCTTTTGCTTTTTAATTTCTTATAATTTTGCTGTTGTTTGTTTGTTTTTTTAAACAATTTTGCACATTTGCCTCTGGTAACCTATATAACTAACTTGAAGATAACATCATGCAATACAGCCAACCATTGAATTTCTATTACTTTATCTAGTGAAATTTTGTATTGTTTCCAATGCTTTTTTTGTATTGTTATACTGTTTTGTATTTTTTTAAAATAAAACTTAAAAAAAGAATGAAAAGGGTAAAGTCACAACAAATCCTGCAGAAATCCTGAAGATCATAAGTATCTACTTCAAGAATCTTTGCTCTAATAAGATGGAAAACACAGAAGAAATGAACAGATTCCTAAATATGTATGAATTACCAACGTTGAATCAAGAAGATATAAAAATTCTTAATGACCCAATATACATTAATGAAATAAAAAATGTAATAAAAAACCTTAACAATAAAGAAAATCCCAGGTCCTGATGGATTCATTACTGAATTCTACAAGAAATTTAGAGAAGATCTAATGTCACTTACTGATGAAACTCTAATGAAATCAAAAGAAAGCAGTATTCCAAAAGTCATCCCTAGAAGGATTATCCTGATACCAAAAACAGACAAGGACTCTACCAAAAAAAGAACAGCCCAATCTCCCTAATGGATAGAGATGCAAAAATTCTGGATAAGAACTGGCAAATAGAATGCAACAAATCAACAGGATTATTCACCATGACCAAGTCAGATTCATTCCAGGCATGCAGGGATAGTTCAAGATATTCAAGTTAATTACTATAACACACAATATCAACAGAGCCAAAGACAAAACTCATATGACCATCTTAATAGATGACAAAAAAAACTATTCGATAAAGTCTAACACCATTCATGATTTAAAAAAAAACCTACAAAAAGTTGGAATAGAAAATCTTTATGTCAATCTGATAAAGGCTATCTATGACAAACCAAGAGTCAGCATCATACTAAATGACCCAAACCTGAAAGATTTCACTCTAAAATCAGGAGCAAGACAAGGATGTCCACTGTCACTGCTCTTATTTAACATAGTTCTGGAAACATTAATCCCCAATCATTTTTTAACTTCCTAGGAAAGAAATGTTTGAGGTTTATCTTGTATTTTACTTCCCCAATCCTAGGGCCAGCCATATCTCTTGAATCAGTCATTTATCTAACTAGGTATGTATGAATGTATTTGCATATAGATGCCATAAACCATACAATTATTTCTAATTCTAATCCAATAGCATTAGGCTCAGTCCAGATATTTTCTTTACCCATGTTTGAGATTTCTTCTTCAATGGTAAAATACTTGGTTACCATTATCTTCAAAATTATTTGTATATTCCTGCTATATTTAACTCATTTACAAAATCCTAGGAATGGGACTCTGACTCCACCAGCCCTACTGGCACATTTAGCTCTTCCTATACCCTGATTAATTCTATGCCATGACCCAATTAAACAAGCTTCCTAATACCCTATTACCTGTTACCCCTCCCTTGTGAGTACTTGGAACACAGCTATCTCATCAACTCTCATCATCTCCTCAGCCCTGAACTCATCTATCATCCCAGATGGCTTCACTCACCAACTTAGTTAGAAGGCTGCCTTCTCAGCTACAAACTCATCTGTGGCTGCAGCCTTAAGACCTCAAAACTTCCAGTTATCTGAAAGGAAGAGGATGGGAAGAGGACAACAGGATAGGAAGAGAACAAAGACAATTCCTTTCTTTAAGTAGCATAGAGACAAACACTCATCAAAAAACAAGAGAAAAACTTTCAGAGATTGATGTATGTGTCAGTGATTTAAAACTTCCTCATAAATTTGTATCCTTGTTATATGTTCTTTCAAAAGTGACTTTCAAAGAGTAGAATTTAGATATTGGATACTGGAAATTATATGAAGGATGTATAAGATTTCCTGGTACTAATTTCTCTAATAGTAAGGATTCTTTTGCTACAGCTCAGAAATTCATGCTCAGTATTTTAGACATACAAGAAAATTGTAATTTATTCCTCAATACCAGTAATAATGCTCTCTCAAGTCAACAACCAACTCTCCTGCTGGGCAGAAGGCATCTACAACTTCTATAGTTGTGGCCATGACTAGATCACAAAATCCTCCCAATATTGGTGAAAATATTGAGAACTCTTACCCCATTCTCTTGCATATTTCCAGCCAGAGAGAGCTATATCTTCTGGACTTCAAAAGGAAACATCCACTGTGAAGTTATTATTAGTTAACATTTTCCATACAGGAGCCCTCTGCTAAGCTGTTAGCTCTGCTGCTGCTTGCTCTTTGGTGTAGAGACTTCTTCCAGGATCCAACCTTTCTCTTCACTGATTTTTCTTATTCTAATTACTCTACATTAATGGAAACAAAACTCCTTATATCCAGTCACATCAGCTATACACCACTAATTACCTACTACCACCATCCTTCTTTTTGGCAAGAACACATTGTAAACAACTAAAAAGTTTTCTTAAAGGCAAGCTATTAAGAAATGAATTCAGTACCTAAAGCAAACCCATGTTCACATTCTGTTGACCTAGATTTTAGTGGATATGTCAAGGTCTGTCATGAAGCAGCACAGGTGTCCCCAAAGCTGTTTATACAACACAACTACTTAAAGACATCTGACAGAAATAGAATGAAATTGAGTTCCTTAGACTTGCATCAACTGGGTTCTGCACTCTCTCCAGATGCATCAACCTATATCTCTTGCATGCTCCAGCCATAGTACACTGCTTGCTACTGCCACATACTTTGCATGTCTATGTCTTCCTGCCTCTTGTACCCTCTGCTTACACTGTTCTTCCATGCATTTTCTCCACTGCACACTCATTTCACCCAGAAATAATCTTCTTTTCCTCTCCTTCTTCCTCTTCCTCTTCTTCCACTATGCATTTCAGACTCATAGTGATCCTCCTGTCTCAGCCTCTCCAGTGCTGGTATTACAGACATGTGCCACCACACCCAGCTTCCAAGCTGGCACAGCAAGTGGTACCAGGGATCAAACCTGGGTCTTTGTGCTTGCCAGGCAGAGGCTTAGACCACTGAGCTATCTCCCCAGCTCCCAGAAATGATCTTCCTATCCTTTAAGACTTACTTTGTGTCTTCTCTTCATCAGCCTTTTCCAGCAGGTTATTTTCCATCCTCCTTGCCAAGAGTTAATTCATACATTCTTATTGTTATGGCACTTGTATTGTGTTTACAGATCTTCCTTCCTCATGAGGCTGGAGCTCCTTTGAGTTCAGAGAACAAATTAAATCCACCCTTAACCCCCTGGAATTAAGCACAGTGACTGGTACAGAGTAATTACTCACTGCATATTTAAACAATGAATAAATCAATTAATAAGTCCAGTCAGGTAAGCTACCACCCATCAACTTTGGAGGATTCTAAATACTCTAATAAACCCTAAATATCTGAGAAACATTCATAGAAATAATATTTCCCAATATTTGATTGGCCAAATTGTTGCCTCATATAGGGCTTTTATTTAAACAATAAGCTCTCTACTCTTTCCATACTCATAAACATATGCACAGCCTGACAACCCTTCTATAATTCTTCTTTCTACTCATAAAGAGAAAAAAAAGATTGTTTGAACCACTTAACTACTCCCAGAAAATATGTCATCTCTCATTTTTATATACCACAAAATCAATTAATCATAGAACCACAGAACTAGAATTACCAGAGATCTTTTGCACTCATCATTTTATAGAGGGGGTAAGTGGAACTAAAGAGGTGAAATTACTTCCCCAAGGTCACAAAGCAAATTAGTAGCAGCACTAACCCACATCTTGCTTCCTAATCATCTTATCAACCATTTCTACAGTGATAAAAATTAATTCTCCTTCCCACACATAAGCCCTTTAACCACTAGTTCACTTATAAATTGTTCCAGGATAATTGTTGATAATTATTACTAAACATGAATAAGCTTGGGTACCAAACTGTAAAATAACAGTCAAACCTGCATACACAATTGTTGCTACTGGGACAAAACTGAGTGACATTCTAGAGCAGTGTCTCACCTAATTAGTAGACTCCTGTGGTTTGTTTTGTTGTCCACATGTGTGACTGTGATGGCTTCTCTCTTAATTTCTAGTAAGTATTACACAGAAAGGAAAGTTGAAAATATGAAGTCTTCTATTGTTGCAAGGATGTGTGATTTATCTAAGTGACTTTAAAATGTTCAGATGCTGAAATGAAAGCACATGTGTGTGTATCTATTGCATTACGTAGGGAAACCAATGTAGGCTGTATTTCATGTCACCAAATGCCCCACATGTGACACACAGAGAAAGTGACATAATCCAAATATTCAGCAAAAGCAGCCCACAGTAACAAATGCATCATTTCTGAAGAGGAAGAGAGAGCAGATGGCTCAGCAAGCAATTGTAGAACAGCCAGCTTCCCCCTCCGCACCTTCAAAACCAAATTGCCTCCTAGCGTCTCATCCTGGGCCCTAGGGAAACTCAGAGACAAAATATTCAAATATCACATTAGCAGCAGCCATGTCAGAAGGAGTCCTAGGTCAGAGAGCCCTGGGCTTGGACCAAAGGACCTGAGTTCACAGCAAGATTCTACATTACCTTAAGCAAGTTAATTTCTTTACAGTTTATTTCTTTGTCTGTTATATAGGATTAATACAACCTTACAATGTTACAGGAGATGTTGAATGTGTTTACTGAACTACCAGGAATTCTATAAATGTTAAACTTTATTAATTATAAAATACAGCTTATTTTGAACTAATAGAAACAAACATGAGATCTAGTAGCATTTGTTGCACACAGTTATAGGAGAACTATAGCCCAGTTGATCAAAGCTTCAGAGAACCTTTGCAAGAATGTCAAGTGAATTTTGGTTGTCTCCATTAAAAAGTCACCATGACTGCATTTTTACCATAGGATGATATACATCTATTTCATTCATCACTCATTCAATAAACAGTTATTGCATACCCATTGCTTACCCACATTGACACCTTGCCTTAGTTAACTGACAAAAGGTATAGTAGCTGAGGCTCTTTGGCTGCTAATTTTTTACAAGACAATTTTATTATTGTTGTTGATGATGACACTGTTCAAAGGGGAAAAAATAAATATGCAAACACATCAGGAAAGTTTAGAGGTGGCTATTGCTGGGTGATTTATGTCAACCCAAGAGATAATAATGGTTTATATTCTTAGCACTTAAAAATATACTTCATAGATGTCAACCAATTTTAACTCTCACATTAGCCCTACAGAGAAGGGATTATTTCCCACTCAGAGAGTCTGAACGCAAGTCCAAGTCATAACACTCTCCACTCTAACGTGTTGCCTCTTGCTTTAACATTAAGGGTCATAAAGGTGGGAAAGGAAAAGTATTCTTTCCTCTAGTAAGATAAATCACAAAATTATTTTGATACTGTAGTGTACATTGTTGGGACAGAAAAAGCCTACCTTTTCTGTCCTTACACTACACCAATGGTAGAAAAATGGCTAAAATAGCATGAGGAAAAAAAAAACCACAAAAGTGGAGCCAAGAAATTTCAATAATCTTTTTTTCTAGTTTTAATTCTACACAATCCATTTATTTTATTTGTTTATTCACGGACACTCTGTTAACTACAGAGAATCTCCCAAATGCTGAGACTAAATCAAAGTAATATATTAGAACTTTACTAATTACTGGATCAATACAGTGCTCCATCCTGTTGGCATAAATAGACATTTTGAAGACAATCCTTTGCTTTGATAACAACCAAAATAAATTAACCAGCTCTTTACTAGATGTATATAGTAAGAAGCACAGACAATATTCCCTGAAAATCGTCAGTCTTGTATTCAGGCAGATGGCAGAAATGGAGGGAGGGAGAAAGAGGAGAAAGAACATTCCTGGAACAGCTGTTGCATGTGGGCACCATGATGGGTTCTTTACATATTTTACCTCTTTGAAGTTTCCTCCTAACCCTAGGTGCAATTTTACAGATGAGGAAACAGGCTCAGAAGAATCTGAAACAGTCCCACCTCCTTCCCTTTGCCCTGTTGCCTCACTTTATCTTGGGAAATGCTCTGATATGGAAGGGCCAGGATGCATGGATTATAGTAGTGGAGCTTGGTTCTTGATATTCCTTGGAGAGGCCAGGATTCAAGTGCCATGATTCAGGAACCAAACAGGCTGCTGAAGTTACAGGTCTCTTAGCCTACCTGTAGTCATGCTCAAGGGAGGTAAGAATAGGGAAGGAGCCTTAGAAATACAAAGTTAGAGATTTTAAAGGAAGAAATAAAAATACAAGATGTAAAAGAACTGGAAAGGTACAAATCTATGAAAGTCAAGGGTATCTAAGGAACAGTGGCTGGTTCGATGCCACAATATTTACTATAGTCTGGATGGTGAATGTCCTCAAAGGCCCAGTGTTTGAGGCCCAATGTCCAGGCTGACAATCTTGGGAGTAGGTGGAGCTTTCAGGAGGCCTGAGCCAGGCAGGAAGTGCTTTGGTCACTGGGGACATGCACTAAAAGGGGAATGTGACACCCTAGTAGTTTCATTCTCCCAACAATGTGAAATAAATGCTATTAGGCTGCAGGTTATCTTCTATTACTATAGTTTCAACTAATCTGTATTTTAATTAATAAAGCTTGACATTTATGGAAAACATTACAGTTAATTAAGCACAATCCTCTCTATAACATTTTAGAGTTATATTAATCCTATATAATAAACAAAGAAATATAAAGAAAATACAAAGAAATTAACTTGCTTGAGCTAACAGAAGGTACTCAGGTTCTTTGGGTCCCAGCTCAAAGCACCATAATTTAGAATACCTTCTGACATGACTGCTGCTAATGTGATACTTGAATATTTTGCCTTCCAATTTTCCTGAGGCCTAAGATGAGACACTGGGAGACAATTTGGTTTTGGAGATGTGGAGGGGTCAGCTGATTCATGAAGCAGTGGGAGTACACCCAGTACCCACTCTCACCTAAATATACTGCTCTACCAAAAGCCCCAAAGAACAGGTCACATGATCTTAAACTAGAATCTACAAAAGCATGAGTTGAATATCTCTTTTCTTTTATAAATTGGTTATCTCATGCATTTTCTTTTAGTAATGAAAAGCTATGTAACACAATGATCAATTATGATAAAAGTGGGCCAGCAAGATAGCACAGCAGACTAAGCACCTGCTTTGGCCAGTGCAGGGACCAGAGCTCAATCCCCAGTCACTCATGCCACACTGGCCCTGCTGCTGGTGCACTGAGCTGGTGACAAATTCCAGGAGAGCTGGCACACACCTGTAATCCCAGTGCTGGGGAGGCTGAAAACAAGATGATCACCAGGAGTCCAATCTGCATAATTAGACTCTGTGCCAAATACACAAATGAAAAAAAAAAAAAAAAGAATAAAGGCAAAGAACCTCAACATTCAGAGTAAAGTGTCTACTATCCAGCAAGATAAGAATGGAAGAATAATATCTAAAGTTAATTTAATTCTTAAAGGATTGTAAAATACTCTGATACATTTATGGTAGAAAATTAGTACATACATAAAAGGAGAAAGAAGTGGGGAGAAATCAACATAATTCCACCTTGACATGATTGACATATTTTTAGCATTTTAGCATATTTTCTCCTAATCTTCTTCTGGGAACTTTTTACACACCTGAATTCATACCAACTATGTAATTTTGTATGCCATTTTTTGAGTTTAACATTGTCATAAACACCTGCCCAAGACTTTTAAAACTCCTTTAACTGTTTAATCTTGAATCTCACTTCTTTCTTTATATTTCCATGGAGATTAGTACAGAGAGGAAGCATTAACAAAATATTCACTGCATATAATATCAATAGTAGTACCTCTCATCACCTTTTAATTTACCAGGCCTCTGAGACTCTTGATCTGTGTTCATTTTATGGTACAATGTGTCTGCTCCCCGAATGTCTTAGGTCACACTTATGTAAACAATGTGTTTCCTCAAAGGGAAAATTCTATACCTTCAATTCCTTCTCTATTCATTATTTTCATTTTCACCAAGAATGCGTACCACAGTATTTCTTCCATAGAAGATAGCTTGATTTTATTAAAACATACTCTACAAATGTTCAATGAACCATGTGTTTTATTTATATGGGTGATACTTCTAGCACCAAAAGAGTTTTCATTTTCTCCTATATTTTAATCCCTAGGCTTGAGTTCTCCTTTAAAAAGTATTTTATTATCGAAAATTGATCTAGTGAAGGAGGCAGAGAAGAGTTAATTGGATAAATTATTTTTGAATTGATATGTGGTATGTTCTTTGCTTTTAATAATTTTTATTTTTATATGTACTTATGGGTATAGTGTAGTGTTTTAATACATGTACATAGTATTTGTTGATCAAGTCAGGGTAATTAGTCTATCTGTGTCCTTCACTTTTCTTTTTATCTGGAGCCTTTAGGCTTTTCTCTTCTAGGTCTTCATAAACTGCATGATAAGTTATATGAGCTATAGTCACACACCATGCTGTAGAACACTAGAGCTTGTCTTTTCTACCTAACCATGTTTTGTATCCATCATTTAACCTTCTGTTAATCCTTTTCTCTCAGCCTCTTATAATCATTGTTCTTTAAGATGGACTTTTTAAAGCTTCCACATGTGAGAGAGAGCATGTAGTACTTGTCTTTGGCTTCTTTCACTCTAGCTCCATTTATTTTGCCTCTCATGATAGAATTTCATTCTTTTTATGATCAAATAGTAGTCTATTCAGCATATATGCCATAGTTTCTTTACTTATTCCTCCACTCATGGGCAACTAGTTTGGTCGATTCCCTATTATAGCTATCATGCATAGTACTGCAATAAACATGAGCGCGGGTATCTCTTTGATACAATGATTTCATTTCTTTGGCTATATACCCAGAAATGGTAAAACTGGATCATATGGTACATCTATTTTTAGGGTTTTGAGGATCCTCCATCCTTCTCTCCATAATGGCTATACTAATTTATATTCTTAGCAAAAGTGTGCAAGAGTTTATTTTTCTTCACATCGTCACAGCACAAGTCCTCTTTATTCTTTATTTCCTTATCTTCGTTTCCCCTCACAGCAGTAGACCAAGCTCTGTGTGTGTGTGTGTATGTGTGTGTGTGTGTATCTAGCTATTTTGCTGTACATATGCATCATAATGGAAACAATTGTTGTATCTCTGGACAATATATGAATCAGAAATTACATGATCTATTATTCTTTGTACTCTTGAGTAGTCATCAAAACAGGATAATTTTAGTTAAAAGTAATGTATCCAGAACAAGGAAAGCAACATATTCTGTGTGACATTCAGAATTTCCAGGAATACTGAATTTATCTCAAAAGAAAAGAAAAAGAAGTTAAAACAACATTTTATATAATAACATTAAGAAAAACAAAACTCACAGTGAAGGTGCCCAGGAAAAGGAAGTGGTTAAAATATAAGAAATCATTTCATGAAAATGGATTAAGTGGTCTACTCAATAGATGCACCAACATGGAGGGCATTCTAAGTCATGAAAGGTTCCTTAAAGTGTTTTTTGTGACACAAATTGGTTTTTTTGAGGACCATGACATTGAAAACAGTACAAAGGGCAGAATACAAAGTAAAGTAATAAAAACAACAAGAAGGCTATGGTAAAAGCCCAGAATCCAGGGAGAAGTCTTGGGCTGCCTCAGAAAGTAATGGGAGCTCTGCCAGTAGAGGTCCATAAGTATGTAGAAAGTCACTTGGCAAGGACATTGAGGACTTATAACTGGAGTCATTGCCAACATTGAGACTCCATCATCATTGCCCAGCTATCTCATTCCCTCAGACAGCTGCATGACTCCACATTTTTATTATAAAACCAAAGAACATTAACCATGTAAAATTAGAAGTTAAAGAGATAAGTAAGCAAAATGAGAAGAAATAGAAGCACAACTCCAGCATTTAGAAATAAATAGCTATTAGGAAATCCTTCCATACATTATCTTAGGAGATTAACCTAGATAAATAGATGGTAGAACACAATTTTTTCCCACAAACAAGATTATTATCTTCATATAGTACTTTATAATCTTCTTTAAAATGTGGTATATGGTGAATATATTCTCATGTCAACTTGTACTTCTTGGCAGAATAAAAAAAAAACCCTATAATAAGTCTTGAAGTAATGGATAATGTAAATAAGCTAGAAACTGATAGGCTACACATAACCTTAGGATGCTTATTTAACTGATAAGATAATGCCTTCACCATGAGTATTTCCCACCCAGCTATAAAGGCAATTTTTTGAACAGTCTTCCACTATAATACAGTCTTCTTCTAACTTAAGCATCCTTCCTTTCATCATCATAACAAGACATAACCCATGTCAAATGACAGAAAGCTAATCAAAAGAGAGAGAAGAACATCTGTCATCATAATTGACCCTCAGAGGTCTCATCTTACCTTTCCCTTGTTATCTCTAGGCATCTTGTTATATTATAGCACTCATTCATCTCATGAACACAAAAATTTTCAGGTGACTCTGGATTTATTTATCATCTTAGCATCAAGGGTAATATCTTGGTATAGCTTCAGATATAGTATCTATCGAGTCCTTGAACTACAAAAATTTACTGAGTATCTATTTTGTACCAACCACCATACTTGACATTTGAGATAAAACAGTGGATAAAAGAAGGGGAAAAATCTGTCTTCATGGAGCTTTTCTTCTTATTGGAGGAAATAGAGAATAAAATCTAGTCAAGAATATTATATGATGATAAGTGTGATGGAGGAAAGAAATCAAGGAAGAGGATAAGTAGCAATATGCTGGAGGATTGCGATTTGAAAGAGCATGTTGAGGAAAATGCTCAGCAAATAGTGAATTCAGAGCAAACACTTGAAATAGGGGAAAGAGTGAGTGGTATGGACAGTAGAAGAAAAGTATTCCAGGCAGTGATCCTAAAGCTGGAAAGCATTTGGGCATATTCTAGGTACAATGTACAAACCAGCATGGGTGGGAGAGACTAAGGAGAAAGGCAATTGAATATGAGGTTAGAAAGGCAGCTGAGAGCAAGATCACATGGGACTTTGCAAGTCATTGAAAGTTTTCAATTTTTCTTTGAAATAGGTAAAATCCATTGTTGGGTACTAAGCATAGGAGTAACATCATATGAGTTTTTAAAGTAGATTATAGAAGGAAAAAAAGAGAATCAGGAAACAGATCAGAAGGTTGAAAAAATTCAAGAGACATTGGCTTGAACCCAGACAGCAGCCTGGTGGCAAGAGGGAGTCAGAGTCTACAGATTTTGAGATCTAATTCAGGGGATATGGTCATAATTTTAATATAAAGTGTGAGAAAAAGAGAAGAATCAAGAATGTCAAAATGACCAAAAATTTTGGCCATGGTATACATCTACTCTGAAAAAGTAGATGCATATTTTGCTGAGAAGAGATTTGTGGAATGAGTGGGGTTGCAATGGAGAAGGTAACTAGAACTAGAAATTCAGCTTTAGACATTAGAGTTTGTTAAGCCATCAAGCAAAGTTGTATAGGAGCTGGGGTGATAACTCAGTGGTCTATGCACCAGCCTGGCAAGAGCAAGGACCTAGGTCTGATCCCTTATGGCATACCACATGTGGCACCAACCCTAGAACTCCAGGCACATGGTGTTGGCCACCAAAACGTGGCACAGTGGTGCACACTAGCAATCCCAGGGCTGGGGAGGCGATGACCAGAGGTTTGCTACTAGTTCGAGCTCCATAGCATGACCCTGTACCCCCCCCCAAAAAAAAAAAGCTGGAAAAATAGCAAAATTTGTTAGTCTATTCCTTGGAGAGATGTTCAAGATAAATGTTTGAGAGTTAAAAGGATATAGATGGCATTGCTAGCCATAGACAATAAGAGATCACCAGAGTAATATGTGAAGACAGAGAAACATAAGTTCAAGAACACGAGGACAGGGCAGTCCTTAGCGGGCATCAGCAAAGAGGGCACATAAATTTTCTATGCAAATAACAGAGTAAGTGTAAGGAAAACATTCCAAGGAAAAGGAAATTATATAAACTAAAGCCAAAATGGATGAAAGATATAAATATTAAAATAGAAACACTGAATCTACTGGAAGACAAAAACAGAAATCTTGCAGACATAGGTGTAAGAAGAGATTTCATGAACAAAACCCAGATTGCATGGAAAATATTACAAAGAATCAACAACTGGAAGTTCGTCTTATTAAAAAGCTTTTGTATAACAAAATAAATCACCAACAGACTGAAAAGACAATCCACAGAGTGGAAAAAAGTTTAATGAGTTGCTCCTTAGACAAAGTACTTATATCTAGAATGTATAAATAAGGGCCAGCCAGATAAAGCAGCAGACTAAAATGCCTGCTTAGGCAGAGTGCAGTGGCCATGTTCAATCCCAGGGGAGTGCTGAGACAGCAATTGACACTGGGTGTGGTGGCGCATGCATATAATCCCAGCACTTGGGAGGCTGAAAACAGGAAAATCACTATGAGTCCAATCTACATAGTGAG
>NDGM010466982.1:0-11442 GCA_002564305.1 Octomys mimax | reverse complement strand
AAAAAAAAAAAAAACCCACAGAGAACTAAAAGAACATCTACAAGGGAGTCTAAAGCATGAGAATCAAGCAGAATGTAGTACCTTACTTAAATGCTTAACAAAGGAACAAGGAAAGGCACCCTGTGCCTTTCCTGGGTGACCCATGGGCCACTCGCCACCTCACTGTGAGCTGAAACAATTCCAGTTATATAATGCACAATTTGAAGTACAAAATGAACTTATGACAAGATTATCTAAGATTTTTCTACCACTGATTGTTAGTGTAATAGCATATAGTGCCTTTAATTTCTTAAATTAGTATCTATCCTAAATTGCTCAAAGACATAAAAATTAGAACAATAAATACCTCATGCCTCCTGAGCACCTACTATGGAGCCGTGATGGCAAACCTATGGTACACATGCTGCAGCAGCACGCGGAGCCCTCTCTGTGCCAAGCGCATGGGTTGTTTTTCTAAACTAAAGCCTCATTATTCAGGTTTAACTGCAGTACTGGCACTTTGCAAAAAAATAAGCGGGCTCTGGGCTGCAGTCTGAACACTGTGACTGCTTTGCAGTCACTGCTAAAGACCAAGTCCAGGATGAACATGCTAATCTCCTTAATCTTCACAGTATCCTATTTTACAAATGAAACAAATTGAGAAAAGTTAAGACACTTCTCCTGTGTCACAGAGGTAAGTAGAAGACCTAGAACTTGACCTCACTCTTCTGATCCTAAATCAAATTCTCTCCTCACTAAATGCTTAGTTTCCAGGTTTCTATTCCAAAGTATTTACTTATCTATAAGTAAGAAAACAGAATAGGTAAAAGATGGGTACAGACTAGTTTCACTCTGCAGGCAACAACCTGTTTTCCACAGGTAGGGAAATAACTATAGGTGCTGAAGAAAGACAGAGCTGGGGAGGAGGTCCTCCTAAGCAGAGATCTCCTAAGCTATTAGATGCAAGACTCATCTCAAGTATTCCTATCTGATTTAGTTCCATTGGTTTTAGCCTCAAATGATAAATAAGACTATGTACCACAGACCTGGAAAAGTGTGTTACATCCAGTAATCAAAAGGAGGCCAACTGAGAGGACAGGCCCTCCTGTCTGAGGACTCATAGCCCTCTCCACCTCAAGAGGTCTATTCTAGGACCTCTGACTTTCTCACAAAGCCCTTTACTCCTCCAGACCTAGATTCAGACTACTGAAAAGGCTTTAACACTTTAGCAACAGACTGGCAACTGATATCCACTTGTACCAATACTGTTTTGAAAATAAAATTACCTAAGGGGGAGCCTCTATTTCTTAGGAGGAATCCCAGCCACCACTCTGCTGTTCTATCTCTAGAAATGTAGACAGGAGGGTACCCCTACAACGCTTAGACTACCCATTAGGCTTCTCCAATAGCATTAAAAAAAAAAAAAAAAAGAAACTACTTTCACTGAGATGTCCTTTTAAGACTTCAAACCACTCAATGTAGTCATTAGTCAATTTCATTTTAGCATCTCAAAATCTTTTTTTCCCCAATCAAATCTTATAGTAATATTTAAACAGATAAAAAGAACTGCTTTGGCTGAAATAGAAATGGGTAAATTCATTTCCTCAAACTGTTCCCACTTCCAAAACTTACCCTAGTAGCCTAGGAGGCTCTACTTTAAAACCCTGAGACTCTGGTTTAACACCCCCATGTTTTAAGGACACTCAAGGGAGACAGAACATGACCTAGAACCAGTCAGAAATGCCAAGCTGAAGGCTTGCACAAGCTGACACCAAGGGTGGCCAGCTTCCCATCTTATCACACAATCTTTTCTTTTTTTTTTTTATGTACTTGGTACAGGGTCTCACTATGCTGGTCAGACTCACAGTGATCCTCCTGTTTCAGCCTCCCCAGTGCTGGGATTCCAGGTGTTCCCCACCAGCCATCTCCCAGCCCCATCACATGATGTTTTTGAAACTGGTCACATGAAAATGAATGGGAAAGTTTTTGGAAGCATTAAATATTGGAGGTATGGGGCATTCTCTAGCTAATTTTCTCAACAGATAAAAGACAAAATGCTCAGACTTGTGATGACAGTTGCACGAGGCAGCACATAATGGCAAAGAAATTCTCTGGTATCACAATCCTCACTAAACTGTCTAGTTGTTAGCAGAAGCTAATATAATTTTATTATTAACTTAGAAAAACTGTTAGTAGATAAAAGTGGCCTAAGAGACTTGGGAAAGATTTCCTGCTTCTTGCATACCAAGAAACCATACTTTAAAAACACAAGCGAAGGGGCCAGCGAGATAGCTCAGCAGTCTAAAACACTGCTTAGGCAAACCTAGGCAGCTGCAGGGGACCATGGTTCGATTCCTGGCACCACATGTGGCGCCAGCAGGCTGGCCTGGCAAAAAAAAAAAAAAAAAACACAAGTGAGTCTCTCCATATTCACCAGGCCTGGAGCATAGAAACGAAATCAGAATTGCTTATTAAGATGTGCTCCTTAATAAATAAGCCAAGTCACAAAGGCCTTCAAAGTTCTCTATCACTGTAGTATCCACCTTCCAATGATCTTTGCATCCTGGGAAACCTCCTCCCATCAAATAGATGAGCTAGTCTCAATGACTAAAGGGATACACAGAAGCAATGGCATGTCATTGCTGAGCTCAGACTTTAAGAGACATTTTAGCTTCCATCCTGATTGCTCTCTTCTTTCTCAGATGGCATCGTTAGAGAAGACAGCGACATCTGCTATCCTCTCACACTCGTGCTGAACTTTTTCCAATCTTTAGTATACATGCCAATTTACCTTTCTATTCCCTTAGCTTCCCTTGACATCTGCTGCTAATTCAAACTTGTAGAATAAAAAATACATTTTCCCTATGTGTCTTCCCAAAACAGAATAAAAACATAGAAAGGTATAAAATTCAACCATCAAAAGAATGAGTGAAGGCACATCAGAAGGTGAGAATTTTTAGAATATAGATAGCGAATGAAAGAGTCATGGGGTGTTTTGTTTTTGTTTTTTTGGTTTTTTGTTTGTTTTTTTTGTGGTACTGGGGATTGAACTCAGGACTGTGTGCTTACCAGGCAGGTGCATGAGCCACTGAGCTATACCCCGGCCCCAGGAGTTGTAATTTTAAAAAGGACAAATAAAGCTATAATGAAGAACCTTAAAAACTCTGTGGGCAACAGAGATGTGTGCTTTCTAGGTAATGAAACTAGTTCACACACAATCACTGGATCAAAAACATAAAGAAATCAGCCTAGAAAATACAAATCAGGGCTGAGGAGATAGCTTGGCTCTGGTAAGCACTAGGACCTGGGCTCAATCCCAGGTACCGCATGCCATACAGGCACCAGAACCCTCAGCATGATGCCACACACATGTAATTCCAGCACTGGGGAGGCTGAGACAGGAGGATCACCACGAGTCCAACCTGTGTAGTAAGACCTTATACCAAATAAATAGTGATTAGAAAATACAAATCAGTTTCTCAAAATCACACACCATTGACAACAGCTAGAACCTACAGTTTTATTATTGTCAACTTTTCATGCTACATCTGCTTAGGAGAAAATATAAAACAGGTACAGTGGGGCATGCCTATCATCCCAGCTCCTCCAAAGGCTGAGTCAGGAAGATTACAAACTGGAGGCCAGCCTGGACAATTTTTTGAGACCTTGCACAAAATAAAGTGTAAAAAGGGAAGGGGCTGTAACTCAGTAGTAGAGCACCCACCTAGCATGCATGAGGTCCCAGTTCAATCCCAGGTACCATGAAGGGGAAAAAAGCAAACTAGAATGAATCAAGAGTCCACGCCACAAAACAAGGAGCAGATGCCCTTCCCAAGGTCCAGCTTTCTGCCTTCTTTACCAGCTACAGACAAAGCCCTGTGTTTGGGGTCTTCTTGGTTAAAAACTCAAGCTACTAGGATAAGAACGCTAAGAACCCCATATTGCATTGTCTGACACTAAAGCAGCCCTGAAAACATCGGTAACCAGTACCTGACATATAACAGCACTCAGAAACAGAAGATTTCAGAAGCACTAACACTGTTTCAGGTCAAAGCTGAGCTCATCCACCTGCCCATGACAGCGTGAGAAGCAGCTTTTCATCCCTTTTTAGAAGAGAACATGCTCAGAGGTAGGTGTTGTTACATCTGCTAACCAGCTGAAAAAGATTCATCTTCCAATGCCAAATGATAAAATTGTCTACAATTCCACTTAAGGCATTAAAGATTCTAGGGCAGTTCTTAATATACAGCAATTATGTGAGCGCTACAGTTCCTGCTCTCCCTTCCACCATATTTCCACTTGCGCTCTGGTGCACTGCTGCACTAAACACAGCTATCTACTCAATTTGCATGTTTGCAATATGCACAGAAAGAATACTCAATCAGAAGGGAGAATAGTTCTAAATACAGCCAAGAATTTGGTGTTAACAAACCTGAGTTTAAATCTCCCATTACCAGCCATCAGATAATAAACCACTTTATCCTGCTGGACTTCAATGGCCTCATATGTACAATAGGCATAATATCTAGGTCACAGAACTGTTGTGGAGATTAAGTCAAAATATCTATTTGGCAATTTGCAGGGCAGACATTCAATATGTTAATCTCCTTTTCTTTTTGAGATGGGGGTCCACCTAGTTTAGGCTGGCCTGGAATTCACCATGCAGCACAGCCTAGCCTTGAATTCACAGTGGTTCTCCTGCCTCAGCCTCTTGAGTGCTGGAACCATAGGTATGTATCACCAAGCCCAGTTTCCTCTTTTATTGATCACTGGTATATGCTAGATATTTCTAACCTCCGAAGACAAACTGTTTTGAGGAAATATTCAGGGAATTACAGGATATATAAATAAGTAATTACACTATAATACGAAACATACAATATAAGACATGCTGTCATTTAATTAACCCAAAAAGAACTGTCCCATCTGTAAACGGTGAAATAATCCAAGAGCTCAAGAGAGCAACTCCTCTCTACTGGTTAAAGAACCTACGCTTTCTCTTCCTCTTTGGGGAGAGGACTTTACTTGATGGGCTTTTGGTGCAACCAGGTTTGAGGAAGGTGCTCCCACCACTTCTTGAGACCTTACAAAACTCATTTCAACCTCAAAAAGGAACACTAGCCCACACACAGACAGTGTGCTTTACGGCAACTAGGCAGCTGGCATAAAGAGAAAGGGGCAACGTGCTGCAGAGCACTTGAAACATCAACTATGCGTTACCATGTCAACCAAGGAAGTTAAGGAACAGAACAGTTGCAGACCATTATCTCAATCTTTAGTTATCAGGGGCCAAACAGGGCATTCAGCTAATGGTTCACCGAATATTTTAAAAATTAAGCCCAAGGGCTGGGGGGATAGCTCAGCAGTCTGGCACACACAAGGACCTGGGTTTGATCCCTAGTACCATACGCTGTGCCAGCCCCAGAACCCTAGGCGTACCATTCCAGCCACTGAAACCAGGCATGGTGGTGCATACCTATAATCCCAGCGCTAGAAAGGCTCAGACAGAAGGATCACTATGAGTCTAAGCTGCACAGTGAGACTCTGTACCAAATAAAGAAAAAGATTTAAAAAAAAAAAAAAAAAAAATGAAGCCCAGAGAGGGGACAGAACAGGTAGCACCAGGTCTAAAACAACACTTTATACTTTAGGCAGGCTTTTTTGCTTGCATCAACTTGCATTTTCTCAAGATAACACAGGAAAGACATTATTTGCCCAAAGGAACATAAAGACCTTTCATTTGTTTGTTTGTTTGCTGGTGTTGCTGAGAACTGACTCTATGGCCTCACGCATGCTACGCACACACTCCACTAAGTTGTCATCCCGTTTTCTTTATTTTTTTGAGATGGGCTCCCACTACACTGCCCAAGGTGGGCTGGTTATCTTATTGTCTACCAACCCTCCACATTCAGCAAAGCTGGGATTCAGGCTCTAAACGTAATTCAGGCTACAAATGCAGGTCCAGCTAATACTTTAAAGTATTACAGTATTTCCTTTTTAATCCCATGGATTATAAAAAAAGAAAATTGCCTTGAGAATTGGAGCTTCTTTAGGCAAACATTGTAGGTCAGGAAACAGTTTCTTAATATCCTCACAGCAACTGCAACTATAGTACTATTTTTTGTTGTTATTTGTTTGTTTGCTTGAGACAACAGTCTTAACTATGTAATAGTTCAATCTAATCTTGGTCTTGAACTCACTAAGTAGCCTAGGCTGGCCTCAAGCTTGTGCTGATCCTCCTACCTCAGCCTGCCAAGTGCTAAGATTACAGGCATACACCACCACACTGGCTTCAACCGCACTGTTCTTTGAGTCTATGACTCTTCGATGTCTTAAATATGCAATGAAAAATACTGTTTCAGCATCTATGCTAAAACAGGGACTACAAATCTGAACCTACACAGTATCTGCCTTTGAGGAGAGCCATTCTGGTCAGGTACACAGGCACGGCAATCAGTGATTATCTTTCAGTCATAAACTTCTGGGTTTAAATTCTGGATCTACCTTTTACTAACTAAGATAAGTTATTTAGTTTCAGCTAAACTACAGATTCCTTATCTATAAAATTTAGAGCAGTATCATCACTGTAAGCCAAGCACTACTTGTGAGTACATGGTATAGTGATATATTTAAAGCACTCAGTATGTCTAATCCACAGTATATTTACATGAATCCATATTTACTGAATCAATCATTTACATGAGATAATCTTTTGAAAGAGTAGAAAAACAATATCTCAGCACTGTTTTCCCATAATCCTAGATCCTCAGAGGAAATGCCATTTGCCAAATCATGTAGATTTTTTCTAGGCTTTCATCCACTAGAACTAGGAACCCTACTCCAACATTAAAAAACAGAAAAAGGAACCTGACATGCCCCACACAATGACCACAGCTTAAGGGAATAACTGTCTGCCTAACCAAGCCTGCAAAGGGAAATCAGCAGCAGAATAAAATCTAAAACTCCAAGTCTCAAAACCCTGTCAATCCTTCAGGTTAAAGACCAGCAAATCCTGGTTAAACAAAGCTATCTCTGCGCCATGGTGCAGGGTGAGTGGAATTCTACAAGCCATAGTAATTCTCCACTTCAGACATTTCAGCACTGGCATATCTACCACTGTACTAGCATACTGGGTGTTTGGGGCAGCAGAGGGCACAGATACGGCTCCAATTTTTGAGGCATTTATAATCTCCGAGCCTGAGTTTTGCAATGGAAAGACATCCTGGCATGGTGACCAGAAGTAATGCCATTTTTCCCACTTCCATTTCCCCTCCCAGGTTTCCCAACTACCTCATTTCCTCAGCCTTTTTTTAATCTATTACCACAGAACCTCCCCTTGTGGCTTTCCTGAGTAGAAACCTCTGCCTGACTATGGGCTACTAGGGTTTACGCTGGAAACTTAACAATGAGGCCCCTAACTTAACCCACCTACGCCATTTCAAAACTACGGTGGAGGACTGAGGATGTTGCTCAGTGGTAGAACATTTCATTTAGTATGGGCAAGACCCTGCTGGGTTCAATCCCAAGCACCTCAGAGAGGAAAAAGATATACACAACAAGGCCTGCCATCTGTGGGATTTTAAAGGAACAGTTTTGAGAAGGCACCACTGTTTTCTGAGAAGTTCAAGCACTGAACATCCACTATGTGTGCAAGGCACCATTTTGAATGCTTTATAATTGGGTTCAGACGATACTACTCCCAAAACATGGCATTTTAGGATTTTAAAAAACAGCAGGCCCAGAAAAGTCCACTTACCTTCCCCTTTCTCTTCTCCCCTATAGCAGGTGACAAGCCCCCCACTCAAGAGATGCCCTCCCTATAACTGGAAGAAAGACATCTGCAACATCGAGGCATGGAGGTGGAAGAATGTGAGACCAATGTGGTGGTGCATCCTGTAATCCCAGCACTCAGGAGGCTGAAACAGGAGAATCGCCCTGAGTTCAAGACCAGCCTGGGCTACATAGTCAGTTTATGGCCAGCTGAAACTACATAGAAAGCTCTTGAAAGAAAGAAAGAAAGAATCTATCTGAACAATTAGACTTTGTGAAGTTCCCTGGCTCATTACCACTGGATCATATTTCCGCTGCCTCATCATTCTCCACAATTATCCACCTCTTCATCAAACCTAAGAACACAAATAAACAACTTTACCTATTTCTCTGAGCATTCATTTCCTTCTGAAGGCTCTCATATCATATAACACCACTTACAGTAAATAAATGTGCATGCTTTTCTCTCCTTAACCTGTCTTGTTACAGGGGCCTCAGTCATGAACCCAGCAATGAGAAGAAAATTATTCTCCTCTAGATATTAATATCCTCAAAACAACCATCCAAGAAGCAACTAATGTTATAATTCTTAAAAGGATAAACTATGTTCACAGAAATTAAATCCAAAATTGCACAATCAATAAGCTATAGAGCTGATTTATAAGCAAATTGGACATCTCTACTTTAAAGTAGCTTTCTCCACTGCATCTCACATTTAATTCTAATAATAACCCTGTGAAGCAAGTAAAAGAAGTATCAGCATAATCCCATTTACAAATGAGAAAACGAGGCCTTCATGAAGTGACATTACTTTCTCAGGAACAAGTCGTGCAGTGGTAAGACCATGATTTGTACACAGATCTACTGTCTTCAAATTCATGCTCTTTGCACTACCCACCCCAATTCCTCTTCAACTAGGCTTTGCGGAGAGGTTTGGTGAAGATCTACTTAGAGGGAGTCAGCAGTACTGCGATGTGATCCTGGACTCTTTAACTTACATAATATTGATGCACTATTTTTCCTTGCTTGGCATATTTCCTATCAATATTAGATTAGAACACTCCTTAAATCCCCTGCAGCTGGCTTTCTAAATTTTAATCAGACCCAACAAGTTTATGTGGTATGGTTTCTCTGGTTTCCTCACCATCCAACAGTAAGTTTCTAAAAGAAAAAGAAAAAACTGCATTTATGGTATAAGTAAGGTGGGAAATGCTTTGGCACTACAAAATAAAAATTATCCATTCAATTTCATGCCTGCCTTCCTCAAAATCCCCAGAGATAAACAAAGGAAAGGGTCAATGCCACCTAAAACACACTGCCGGTATATCTAACACTAGCCCAGACAGGCCAAGGAGTGAAAGTGCGTTCACAATATGGCCCTCCTTCCCTCCGCTGGATTTACACTGCAACCCACTAACTCCTTCCTTGGTTAGGATATAAGGTCTGCTTCACCTGCAGTAGACCAGCCTTACAACTTTAAATCCCAGCACATCTAAGCAATGTACAAGTGACTTTTAACTAAACAACCTTATAGAACAAAAAAATTATATTTAATCCAGACATAGCTTTTTCCCTGCCAAGAAATAAGACAAAAAAAAAAGTGGAACACATAAGACAAATTTACCATCTGTCCTGGTTTCTTTAAATATGAGAGCCCAAACATTCTAAACATCATTCCCACTGTACCCTAACAAGTACTCTATATTTAGAGAATGTGAAACATATTAAAAACATCTGAGGGAAAAGGGCATAGTGACACAAATGAAAATGATGTCACAGCTGCAACAGCTCAGTGATCTAAGTGCCAGCCTCACAAGCCCAAGAACTGGGTTCAGTCCATGGGACCTCATGCTGTGCTGGCTTTGCCTCCAAGCTGTGGAGCGAGACTCTGTACCAAGTACATTAATTTTATATATAAACATATAAAATTAAAAGGACCAGTGAGATAGCTCAGTGGACTAAGTGGGGTTCAATCCACGGTACCACTTGGCACGCCAGCCCTGCTCCCAGGCACGCTGATCCGGCCACCAAGTCTGGACATGGTAGTGGCACACCTGTAATCCCAGCACAAGGGAGGCTGAAAACAGGAGGCTCACTTCAAGTCTGAGCTGTGTAGTGAGACCCTGTACCAAATACATTAAAAATAAAGAAAAAGGAAAATGATGTCACAGAAGAAAACAAAAATGATTTTTACTGCCAAGGCAGAACATAAAATATGTATAGTCACATCACCTTGACTACAGACAGGATATGAGAGTAAAAAAAATAAATAATTTTTCAAAACCCTCCAAATCCCTATGACAGCTGAAGTAAATAACGTACATAGCACCATAGTATAAGACCACAGGGGCAGAACCCATGTTCATGCAACTAACCAGAGCTGAGTGGAATATAATCAAAGACCTCAGACCTGAAGCATTCACTAAGAACAAGTAAACTATCTTAAAAGACACTAAGAAACAATGTCTTCCCATATTCCCATAATAAAGCTCAACCATCATATTTCAGATTCTGCAAATATTAACATGCCAAATGATAAACTAGTTCATTAAATTCTCTAAACATCCTATGATTATACCATTTTATCCTATGGTTATACTATTTTACAGAAAAAGAGCCTGAAGTTCAATCAGATAAAGAGAACAAGATGAAAATCCAATCTCAGCAAATCATCAAGAAGACTATATGCTATGTCCAAGTAGGATTCATCCCAAAGATGTAGGGATGGTTCAACATACACAAATCTAAAAATGTAGTACACCTTATCAACAGAGCCAAAACAAAAACCACATGATATCTCAATAGACACAGAAAAATCTTTTGACAAAGTCCAACAATCATTCATGACAATAAAAACCAGAAAATTGGAATAGATGGTCCTACCTCAATCTGATAAAAGCCCTCTCTGACAAACCAATACCAAATATCATTCTAAATGGACATGGGGCCAGGGAGATAGACTCCACTTTTCTCTCAGTAGAATAAGCACCTGCCTGGCAAGCACAAGGTCCTGAATTCAATCCCTGGTACCGCTAAATAAATAAATAGACAAAAACTGAAAGCTTTCACACTAAAATCAGGTACAAGACAAGGATGTTCACTATCACCACTCCTACTCAATAGAGTTTTGGAAACATTAACCAGAGCAATCAGACAAAAGGAAGAAAGAAAAGGAATAAGAATTGGAAAGGAAAAACATAAATTATCATTATTCACAGATGATATGATACTCTACATGGAAGACCCAAAAAACTCCACCAAGAGACTCCTAGAATTAATAAACAAATTCAGGAGCATAGTAGGATACAAAGTCAACATCCAAAAATCAATAGCATTCCTGTACACAAACAAACTCACTGAGAGAAAAATTAGGGAAACAACACCCTTCATAATAACATCTCCAAAAATGAAATACTTAGGACTTAATCTAACAAAGGAAGTAAAAGATCTATACAACAAAAATTACAACACTCTGAAATAAGAGATCAAAGAGGATTTCAAAAAATGGAAAGATATTCTTTGCTCATGAATAGGAAGTACCAACATTGTGAAAATAGCTATACTCCCAAAACTGTTACACAGACTTAATGCAATCACAATCAAAATTCCATCAGCATACTTCACAGATCCAGAGAAAACATTCCTAAAATTCATTTGGAACCAGAAAAGACCTAGAATAGCAAAGGCAATCCT
>NDGM010466819.1:0-11051 GCA_002564305.1 Octomys mimax | reverse complement strand
TAGGATAAGCGCTTGACTGGCAAAGGCAAGGATCTGAGTTCAATCCCTGGTTCCACAAAAAAATAAAATAAAAAATTGACCAATTTCTACAATTCTTTTTGGAATTTTCTTTCCTGCCCTGATTCTACATTTGATTGCAGGCCTTGTTGAATTCAAATCCACAACGAGCTGCCAAGTAGGAGAAAAACAGTGAAGACCGAGACCGGGGTGAGCGGGGACTCGCTTGTGTTAAGACTGGGGTGAGCGGGGACTTGCTTGTGTTAAGACTGGGGTGAGCGGGGACTCGCTTGTGCTAAGACCGGGGTGAGCGGGGACTCGCTTGTGCTAAGACCGGGGTGAGCGGGGACTCGCTTGTGCTAAGGACGAATGGCTTCCTAAGAAGAGATCTGTGTAAGGCACAGTGTGCCAGAGCGTAGTGGAGGGACGGGGCTCCCAGGCCCCTGGCACCCTGCTGGCTACCCCCCGGGCCCGCGGGTCCTCACTCTGTCTCAATCAACTCCTTTTCCTACAAGCTTTTCAGACAATTTGCGAATTCAATTCACCTTACCAGTAAGACTCCTGCTGATCCAGATCTGCACTGATTTCCAACAGTCTTAACCAGACAGGTTCAAATAATAAAAGATTTTTCAACACGGTCACAGAGCCTCTCTAACTTGCACTCCAACTTGGGGACAAAAGGCTCAGTGTCTGGGTGGCGCTGCTCTTGGCCCCTTATCCTCTGTAGGCTGGGGGAAAGCAGCTCCTGTGTGTCCCCACCCACACCCAGCCTCTGTCCTCAGTGGACACTTGTGAGAGGTGCAGACCTGGCCAGCTGTTTGTCGCGCGCTCACATAGGTCACCCTGCTGCCACCTGGGAAGCGGGAGCGGAGCCTGGCTTTCTGCCTACTCACGCCCCCCTCACCCTCGCCTTGGCAGTTGGATGTCTCAGGTATTCATTTCCGAATCCATTAATCTGGATGGATAAGAAGCCCCGACTCCAGCCCAGGGGGGCTCTATGGGCACAGTCGGGGTGGCTCTTCACAGAACAGAAAAGAACTGCCCACCAGGTGCGACAGGGACCTTAGCCCCGGAGGTCATGCAGCCTCTCTAGGCCACACACACTGGATTAGTCGTTCCCACATATTTTGTGTCTTCATTTGAGTATTTGATTCCAATTGGCTTAGCTTGGCGCAGGCTGGGACCCATCAAACAAGTCCAGAGAAGGAGTAGAGGCAAATAGGGTCACGGCCACTGCAAGGTCATCATGAACAAGCACCCCCAGCTCGTGTCCTGAGCTGCGTCACACCCCAGGTTCCCCCAAGGAAGAGGCGTCCAAGATCTTCATTCAGCCATCCGGGCGCCCTTGCTTCCACTCTGCCCTTCCCACCTCCAGGCCTCAGGCTTCGCATCCCATGCCGACTGTGGGTCCTGGGCATGCGCCCTCCCCTCTCCCTCCTTCAGGAAGCCCTCCCCGGACACCTCCCTGGGCCCTCCTGTGTCCTTTTCTCCATGACCAACCTCCCTTTCTGTGCTTCTGTGCTGTATGTGTTCTCCTTGGGTCCCTCAGGGTCCCAGCAGGAAGCAGCTGCCACACTTCAGTGGGACAATTTGGGGAAAATGACATGAGGATCATTTACAAAGGGGGCAGCAGGGAGAAGGGAGAATTAGCCCTCTGCGCTGAGCAAGGGCAGGGACTTGTGTCCCGTTCTTAGGGACAAATGACACTCCCTACAGTTTTGTGACACAGGGTCACAAGGTCAGACTTAGGAATTCCAGGGTCTTGCCATAACTTCGTCAAAATCTCGCGTTCCATCTGGCACAGCCGCTTACTGTACTGGTCCTAGGGCTGGGGGTGGCTGCAGCGCCGCCGCTGGCCAGCGCCCCCTCGTGTTCATGTCTCTCCCTGCAGCGGGAGCTGATCCGGACCTTAGGGCAGCTTGGGCCCCGCCCTAAGTGGGCCCGGAGGAATCGTGTTCAACAGGGACGTTACTTTTATATGCACTGCCTACTTAGAGGCTGAATCTCTTCATCATGAGTGAAAACCTAGGCAGTCCCCAGACTGTCATGACGCTTAGGTACAAAAAGCCCCACGATCCGTTGAAGTCATAGAAGGACGGAGTTTCAGTTCAGAAATGGAAGAGTCATCCCACCTGAGAATCAAAGGTCAGCTCCATCTGACGCTTAGATCCCTCCCCCTCGCAGGTGGCTGAGGAATGGTGGCCTGTGCCCAGCTGGAGAGAGGGGTGGCTCCTGACCCCACCCGCACCCCCACGTTCCTGCTCCGCCTGCTCGCCCAGCCCTCCAGCTGAGTTCGAGTCAGGGAAGGGAGGAAATCCTCAGGCATGAAGCTTCGAGATGGGCTGGCTGTCAAGGGGTGCGTCGCCTTTCTGGTTGGTGTTTAAGAGGCAACCCTCGCAACATGGGCTGCTTTTGTAGTGGCCCTGGAGTCATCCCTCTGAATGTCCAACAGAGCTTGTGACTTAAGAAATTGAATTTTCCCTGGCTGTCCCCCCTCTTCCTCTCGGGGCTCCGGCCACCATCCACAGCACACTCACCTTCTGCAGGTTCCCACAGAGCAGCCCCGGCCTGGGGTCTTGATCCGATTCCGAGGCCCTCATAGGAAAGAATTCCATGTTCTTGACAGAATCGACTGCCGCAGTCCACAGCCGTTCGACCTGGAGGCCACCTCACCGGTGCCTGCACAGCGGGCCACCTGGCCCAGGGCTCCTGATGTCCCGGGCATGGGTCACACGTGGTGCCTCCTTTATCCATGCTGACTCATACCCAGCCCTCTGTGGTCCCCGTGGCCCGGGCTTCTCCACCGTGGGGTAAAGCGGGTGCCCACCAGCTGTCCTCCCTTCCTGTCCAGAACAGACGCACACCTGGCCCAGCAGCCCTCTGAGAAGAACCTTTCCAAACACCTCCCAGTTTCACCATCCAGTCCCTTGGCCCACAGGGCTTTATTTTTTCATCTCAATAATGATAACATCTACTTTTGCAGTTCTGTGTAAATCCTGTCTACCTTGGGATCCGGACTCTACGGAGCCTACTGTTGCAGTGCCTTCCTGTGTGACATCTTGGTCCCAACTGCTGGCGTGTATGTGTGTGTGTGTGTGTGTGTGTGTGTGACAGGGTCTTGTTATACAGTTCGAGCTGGCCTTGTGTCCACTTTTATAGTCCCCAGGCTGCTCTCAAACTCACAATGATCCGCTTGTCTCAACCTCCCAAGTGCTGGGATTGCAGGCGTGCGCCGCCATGTCTGGTTCTCTTGGCAATTTGCATCTGTGAGCAACTGTGGACTAACTCGCAGGCAGAGTCTTGTCCTCTTGATTTGAACTGCATCAGGGGAGGGTAGACCTGTCAGGGAGATTCGCTCCACTCGCCATTCATGGGTGTCTCCCCACCACTGGTCTCTGGTGGTACACAGACAGAAGGTGTAGGGGCATGGATTATCAGCCTCAGAAACTTCCATAGGGGAGAAGACAATAAATATTTCAGGGCTCTGAAGTGCCCAGAAGCCCTGTGCTTGATGAGATGATAGACAGGAGTGGGATGCAGCACCCCATCTCCCCTACACTTACATGACCCTCTGCCCATATTTCTTGTGGCTTTAGCTACGTCACCCTACTCCGCCCACCTGTGTGCACCCTTGTCGGCATCCGCTCCTGCTTTACCTCTGTCCCCACATCCTGCCTGGAGTTCTCTGCTTATTTCAAGTAAAATCATTGACTTCAAGTTGTTCCTCAGGGTCTGTGTCTGGGGAGCCCCACGGAAGCAGGACGTCACTTTCTCCATGTCCCCTTCCCCCGTGTCCCCATCCTACGTTCGGTGGCATGGCCCCTGGGCCCCCAGCTCATTTCCTTATCATCTTATGAGTCAGACAGGTCCCTTCCCCTGAACTTGAGCAGGGTTTCTAGAAACCTTTGCATCAGCCACCTTTGCCCCCTCTGTCACACAGGGTCCAGGTCACATGTTGCTGACCACAGGAAGCTTCCTGTGCAGGGAGGGGAGGGCCCCAGAGGCAAGTTTGAAGCCGCCTATGCTTTGCCCAAACCTCTGGTCACACCGGCTACTTAGTTTTAAACTCAGAAGTTAATTACATTGTAAATAACTTAACTCATATAACTCACATTTGAAGTGCTTGGCAGCTGCACCTGGCTTACAATAACCAAACCTTTCAAAATATTTGCATCTTCAAACCTCGTGCTCTGGAGCCAAGCTGGGCTGGGAGCTGAATGAGCCCGCTGGATTGGTGAGCTGGTTGCCAGCAGCTTTGCGTGGTCTGCAGGCTCCCCGGAGCCTCCAGGTGTAAGCAGGCCCCCACATGGTCCTTTGTGGCTACCTGCAGGCAGATACTGCTGTGTAATGCAAGAGAGAACCTCTGGCTTAGAGTTAAATTTGTAAACAATGTTTTACTTTCTGACTAAACCACAAAAAAGAGAAATACTTCAAAGCCTCCTGGCCACCTTGAGCTCTGTTGCTTGGTTAGAATACTCCAAAGTGCACTTCCTCTGCTACCTGAGTAGACAGGTTGGGACAGTGGTAAGAGGAGTCAGGGCCACTCACTGAGGCTGGGGACGGACAGAACGGCGCGGCCAAGGACACGCAGACATCTCCACACATGTGGCTGGGAAAGGGCATGTGTTTTCTGGGGTTTTTTTTGTTTTGTTTTGTTTTGTTTTCTGTTTTTAACATAGAAGTTTTTCTCATTTGGGCTAAAATTAGGTATTAACAACTCCTCTGTAAGACCTGGCTTTAAATACTGGCAGTGGGGGACATGACAGGGTGCTGTCAAAGGTGACAGCGAGCCCCGAGGGCAAGGTGTGTGATGTGCTCAGTCTTGCTGCCTCAGGACATGGCTGGGAACTTCTGCCAGTATTTGATGAATGGATAAATGAATGAATGAATGAACACAAGCAGATGACCCAATGAGCAGGCACCACCTGAATCCACGCTAGTGAACAAGGGCAAATGTACCTGCACCTCCAGCTCCTGATATTTAGCAAGAGCATAATGTATTTGGGCATCGGGGTGCATGGAAATGGCCTGATCCAGCTTTGCTGTTATGTGGATGAAGACACTGGAGTCAAAGGAAATCCAAGAATTTGTGCCAAGTTGAAAGGGGAGACACTACAGCTGAACGTTTGACTAGCAGTATAGCATTTGATTTTTAAAATATAATTGTTAAGTTTTATTTGAATAGGTAACACATCTAGTGACTCAAGGTTCAAAAGGCACAGGCTATCCTCCTGGTCTTTTTCTCCAGCCACCCATGTTCCTGTTAAAGGCACCTATTGGTATTGGTTTCTTTAGGAGATGATTTGCACAACTAAATACAAAGAAAAATGAGTGTGCGCGTGTGTGCATGGGTGTGTGTTCTAAGCATACTGATGTGCTTTGAATATAGGTCGTGTCCCCCAAAGCACCACGTGTTCAAAGACTGGTCCGCAGAGCGGCAGTATCAGGAGGGCTGTAGACTTCTAGGAGGCTGGGTCTAGGGAGATCCGCTGGGCGCAGGGGCTGCCCTTCACGGCGACTGCGGACGCTGGTGCACTCTGCGCCCAGCTTCCTCATTCGTGACGCAAGGGGTGCCCTTTGGCGTGGGCTTCTGCTGTTGCCATCTGGCATGCTCACAGGAAGCTCGCAGGCAGGTGCTGCTGGATTTTAAACTGGAACCTCCAGAACCTGAGCCAAACACCTTTTCTTCTCTAGAGGATAGCCTCGGGCATGTCACTGCAGTAATGCAAAGCTGACCAGAACACACACATACACACACACACACACACACACACACTCCACTCTGTCTTGTCCTTTGACTTTTATAGCCAGCCACGTCCTGCTTTCGGGCTTTGGTCCTTCCCTCACACTACCTCGTGGGCCAGCTGTTCTGTGGGGGCTCCTGGCACCCTCTCCTCAGCCACTGTTTTCTTTCCTTGCCTCCACACTTGCATTCAGCTTCTAACTTTATTCCCTTTGTGGTTCTGGGCCCTCCAGCCCACACTCCACATGTCACCAGAGTGACCTTCCTAACGTACAACATTTATCATTTTACTCCCCTGTTCTAAACCCTTCCTGTGCTTTCCTAACACAGCCCCTGATCCTTGGCCTGAGCTTCACGGCATTTCCTTGGCTCAAAGCATCTTCCCCCAAATTCTTTCCCTTCCTAAATCCTGCCTGCCTGCCAGAGGGCTTCTCAGGAGCCGCGTGCTCCATGAAGTCTTCCTTCCCTCAAGTTCCCACTGGAAATGCTTTTTCCCCTCCTGGCTTAGGCACAGCAGTAAGTGCCTATTCTTGTACTGGAGTCATTTTTTCTATCCTGTACCTTCTACAGGACTGGAAGCTTAATGGGAGCAGGGGCTGTGTTTGTGGATTAGTCAGCTTTCCAGTGCCCAAAAAAGATACCTGGCAAGGTCTGCCACCCATATGAGCAGTAGCCAGGCCCCCTTGAGCCATGGCTGTGGTGACTTGTGACTGCCTGGTGGCTGAGCACTGTGGAATAGAATCCTGGAAAGCAAGTTCCTAAGGGACCCTTCTGTAGCAGGGATCCCAGAGATTCTCTTTTCAAATGATAGCCTTATGCTTTTGCACCTTGAGCCTGTGTGTGTGGTGGGGGAGGGGTCTTGCTGCTTCTTAAGATGTCCTCTAGGCATCTTAATTTTTTGTCTCTGCTAAAAATATTTGGGCTTTGTTTTTCATTTTGTTTTCATGGTGTAAATCTCTCTACACATGGCCCCCTTCAGGCTAAAATTTAACATTTTCAAATATTTCTGTTTTGCTTTTTGCTCACCCAACTCTCACTATAAATCTGGGTAAAGCAGGCAAAGGCACTCATGACACAGCCAGAAGCCTGGGCTGCTTTGAGATTTCCTCCACCAGATCGATGAGTCCATCACCCTTAATCTCAGCCTTGTGCAGAGTCACAGGACATGAGAAAAATATAGCAATTTTTTTTTTAAAAAAGGTTGTGCCACAGTGTAACACTCATGCATGGCCTTTCGTCTCTCCATTCTCAGCTGAGCCCTCTTGAGCCTGGCCGTCATCATCTGCATTCGCAGCATGCTGGCCAGCAGAGCTCGGAGCACAAAGCTCTTACGGAGTGCTGGCAGCAAGCTTCCCCACCAAGCCCTTCTAGCCTTCTAGGGCTTCGCTAGGTCAAATCTCCAAGTCCATCCAAACTCCCACCACAAACCAGTTCCAAAGGCTTCCAAACCACACGGTTAGATATGCACTCAGCAACAGCCACACTCTCCATACTGACTTCTTATATTAGCCAGCGTTCTTATTGCTGGACAGGATAACAACACTCACAAGTTAAAGGACCAAATATTTATTTGGCTGGAGGTTTCAGAGGATTCCGTCTGTGGTCAGCTGGCTCTAAGCCAGAATGACACGGCAGAAAGGTGTGGCAGAGCAAAGCTACTTAGTTTGTGGGGGTGAGAACAAAACAGAGAAACCATGTGAGAGGATGAACGAAGGGCCGGACGTAGTTCCTGGGTCCCCCTCCGCGATCGGCAATACCCAGAGATGCGCTTTGCGAATCCTCTAGGTAGCTCCCAAGTGGATCAACTTGGCTGTCACAGTTTGTTACATGTTGTTGAATCTTTATTGAAACTAAAGCAGTGTGTATGCCTCATATCTCTGTCACCTGACAGCTGGGTGAACAGCCAGTGGGCTCGTTGGACACTTCACACGTGCTCCTTAGTGAGAGATGCACATTACACAGAAACTTGGAACTCACTCTCCCTAGAAGCCAGAAGCAGCAAGAAGAAAGAAAAATGAGGACCTGGGCCCTTCCTTGGTTTCTTTTCTGTTTAATAATTTTGCATTAGAAGTTGCATTGCTTCCTTAGGATGCAGTTTGCCAAGTTCCATTTGTGTTTGTGTCTCCCGCAGCTTCTAGTACAAAGTATGCAATACAGACACTCAAAGAAAGCTCAGCTGAGCAAATCTGGGGGCTAGAAATCCCCAGGAGAGCACTCAGCTGTGGAGGTGACGCTGGCAGCGACACACCGTGATGAGCTCATCCTTAGCACAGCCACATCTGGGGGGCCTTTGGCATTTCCTCCGACTACCATGAAATCTTAATTTCAGTGATGAGCCTGAGTATCTCTAGGAGCCGTTTGGCCAGAGCAGTTGTTTTCAAAGTGGGGCCCAGGGCAAGGCTGAGAGCCACTGAGCTACAGCTGCAGAACCCCATTTTGAGCCCTACCTTTCCCTGTCCACGCATGGGTAGGGGAGGAGGCCCTGGACCTGGCCTGCCCGGGGAGGACGGCATGCACTCTCCTGGCCTATGGGAGCCACTCGTGGGAAATCTGGTCACTTGGCATAAGCAGGAAATCAACAATCGATTAATAATATCTGGAACTGGCATGGCATGGTTATTGTGCTGCGTGGGACCATCCATCCACATACAACTACCCCCTCCAAATACACACAAAAGCCTTTCATTAAGCAGAGAAAGAGTGAAGCACACCAGGAAAGAAAGCAGCTGCCGTACTGCCTTTTGTGCAGTGTGGCATTTGTGTCAGTAGCTGACTGACGTAAAGCTCTACGTTATAAAACGTGTTACCCATTTGGGGCCAAGCATGTAACTATGTAAGTGACAGGTGCATCAAGCAGGGGTTTTCTTGGCTAATGAGGAGAAAGCCACTGAGCTCGCGGTCTCCATCCTAAGGCAGCTTTTGGCACCAGATCTAGAACACCACGGAGAGCTCAGGGTCCCCAGAGGACGGGGAGATGGAGCTGCTTCTCTCCAGCTTCTCACTGGGGAGGAAGGGGAGGTACTTGCTCAAGTACGCCGCCACATTCCTGTGGAAGAAGTGGCGCAGGTACTTCCGGAACCTCTCGCCCACGAAGGCATAGATGATGGGGTTGACGCAGCAGTGGGTGTGGGCAATCACCTCTGTCACCTGCACGGCCATGTCCAGCTGTTTGCTCCCCTCACAGTTGTCCAAGAAGCTCACTTCAAAGGCAGAAAAAAGAAGAACCAGGTTGTAAGGTGTCCAGAAAATGAAGAAGACCATCATGATAACAAAAATGAGCCGGATGGCCTTGTACTTCTTTTTATTGGGGCATCTAAGCAGGGTTTTAATAATTCCTGTGTAGCAGAAAACCATAAGAACCAGAGGGAGCATGAGGCCGAAGATGTTCATCCTGAGAGCTTGGAAACGCTTCCAGTGGTCTTCTTCATCATGTGGGTAGACAACATCACAGCTAAGTTCTTCAAAGTGCCCGTGGGTCCCATGGAAGATGAGCTCAGGAAGGGCAGCGAGCCCCGCCAGACCCCAGGTGATGACACTGGTTATGACACCAAAAGTCACAGTCCGGGCTCGCAGAGCAAACACGGCATGAACGATGGCCAGGTACCTGTCAATGGTCAGCAGGATGATGAAGAAGATCTCACTGTACAAGCCCATGTAGTACAGGCCAGATAGGAGCTTACACATGAGATGGCCAAACAACCACTTATTCCACGCAAGGTAGGAAATCCAGAAGGGCAGCGTGAAGAGGAGGAGCAGGTCAGAAATGGCCAGGTTGAGCAGGTAGATGTTGGTCATGATTCCGAGCCTCCTGTACTTGGTGAGGATCACAATGACTACCATGTTTCCCAGGAGGCCAACAATGAACACCAGGGAGTACAACGGCGGCAGGAACTGGGCCCCCAAATTCCGGATGCTGGTTTTAGAACAAGGCGGTGCAACCTCATAGTCATAGGTTGTGGTCTGGTAGAACTCAGCCTCCAGCTCAGCCTCCTCTCGGTAGGTCGTCATCCCACCGGCCCCTGTGGTGGAAGAAACAACAATCCCACAATTAACAGGGTCACCTCTGCTTCCTTATCCGTACACAGGATCTGGTGGAACACACCCGATGGCTCACCCACCCAGCAGAGCTGTGATGAACAGCCCGGGCATTTCGGGGATTCTCGAGCACATATTTCGAAAGCTGTGAGTGGGGTCAGGAAGTGAGACCAGCAGATAGAGAATGGCAGGCAGACGAGGACAAGGCCTGGGCGAAGTGAGGTGTGAGTAAACCGAGATTCGTAAGCACCAAGTCAGTGCATGTCCCCCAGACCTAGTTACCCATCGTGAGGGCAGGCCCAGGACTCAGCCTCTGGGAGCGCAGCCCAGCCCAGCCTAGCCTGCGGAGAACTCTGTCTTGGTTACTTTTCTCTCATTGCTCAGACAAAATACCTGATACACCAAATTAAGGAAGCGAGGGTTTACTTAGCTCAGAGTGGAGGCTTCAGTCCATAATCAGCTGGTGGGAGCGGGGCTGAGGGGCAACAGTTCAAGGCGGCAGAAGACAGCAAAAGCAATGAGAGCAAAAGGGGGGAACCAAGAGGCTTTCTCTCCCTCGTGCTGTACGCTGGCTGCCTGCCCCCCGGGGGGCCTGGCACTGGCACCACCTCCGTGCCTGCCTCTTGCACAGGATGAGGCTGTCTACAGAGTAATGACTCTGGCGGCTCCCGGCTGGGGCCCTTGATTCCACTTCTAAACCTCTCAAGTGGGCACAGTGTATCAACCAGTGTCCTCCGGGAGAGGCAGAAAAGACAGAAGACGGGATGAAAGGGGGAACCTCCCCTCCCTGTGTCTCTGACATCTGGGGACCCTGAGACTCAAAGCTTTCTGGATTCCTCACTGCTATGGTTTATGTCTGAATGTCTCTCCAGGCCTCATGTAGTCATGGGGTGCAGGCTTTTTGGAGGCAGCTGAATCTAGAGTTTGTGATCAATTCATGGTCTAATTCTGGGATTAAACAGTGTGAGCGCTACACCCACCCTAGGGTACATACACTCCCCTGGGGTACATACACTCCCCTGGGGTACATACACCCCCCTGGGGTACGTATACTCCCCTGGGGTACATACAACCCCCTAGGCTACATACACCTCCCTGGGGAACAAACACCCCCCTGGGGTACATTTTCTCCCCTGGGGTACATACAATCCCCTAGGGTACATACACCTCCCTGGGGTATATACAACCCCCTGGGGTACATACACCTCCCTGGGGTACATACACCCCCCTGGGGTACATTTTCTCCCCTGGGGTACATACACCCCCCTAGGGTACA
>NDGM010466694.1:0-16478 GCA_002564305.1 Octomys mimax | reverse complement strand
TTAGGAACATGCATTTTGCCAAGAAGCACAACAAGAAGGGCTTCAAGAAGATGCAGGCAAACACTGCCAAGGCTATGAGTGCAAGCATTGAGGTTATCAAGGCCCTTGGCAAGCCCAAGGAGGTCAAGCCCAAGATCATACCAAAGGAAGTAAACCACAGGCTCATTCAACTTGCCTATATTGCCCACCCCAAGCTTGGGAAGTGTATCCGTGCCTGCATTGCCAAGGGTTGCAGGCCTTGCCAGCCAAAGGCCCATGCTCCAGCCAAGGCCCAGACTCCAGCTTCTACTCCAACCCAGGCTACCAAATGTGCCCAGGCCCCTACAAAGGCTCCACAATAAGGGCCTCTATATGCCGATGTGAAGATAGAAGGACTGGTGTGACCCTTGGGTCACCATCTGTGGGGTGCTGGTGTCCTCCTGTGCTCTTGTACAAATACACCTAAGGCAGGAAAATAAAAATAAAAATTAAAAAAATCTTTAATCCATTCTGACTCTGTTTTAGTGCATGACAATAGAGATGGATCTAGTCTTAGGTTTCAGCATGAGGAAACCCAGTTTTTCTAGTATGATTTATTAAAGAGGCTATCGTTCTTCTAGTGAACATGTCTGGCCCCTTTATCAAAGGTAAAACAGCTGAGTATGTTTGTAGTTGTTTCTACATCTTCTAATCTGTCTCTTCCATTTCCAAAGAAATTTTAAGAATGTTTTCTCTAGTTCTGTGAGATTTACTAATGCTATTTTGACCAGCATTGCACTAAGTCTGTATAACAATTTTGGAAATATGGCCATTTTCACTATGTTGGTTCTTCCTATCCACAAGCAAGGGATATCTTTCCAATTTTCTGATGTCCTCTTTGGTCTCCTTTTCAGAACACTTATTTTCAATACATAGATCTTTATTTTCTTTGTTATCAACCTAAGTATTCCTAGGTATTTCATTTTGTTGGATGCTACTGCGAAGAGTAGTGTTTCCCTAGTTTCTCTCAGTGAATTTGCTATTCATGTACAGGAATGCTCATCAGCAATCCAAGCAGCCCCTTCCCTTCCAGTACTACTCACAGCCCTAATGCACTCATTGAACCATCTCCACTGCAGTCCTTATTCCATTTTTAGCAGTAGTGGAGACATTACTTCCATGGAACTACCTCACATGCTGGGTAACCATTATTGCTAGGAACTCGTTTGTGTTATTATCCAACCTTCACCTGAATTCCAATATTGAAACCTTCAGGTCCCACATGATGGTACTGTATTTTCAGATAGGGCTTGAGGAGTAATTAGACAGATAAAGTCATGGGAGAGGGCCCTTGTTAGGGGTTGTGCCTGTGTACTGAGACACACCTGGATGCTCATCTCCTTCCTTACTCTCCCTGCCATGTCCGGACACAGCCAGCAGGTGCAGGCTGCAAGCTAGGCCTCCAAGAGCCCTCACCAGAATCCTGAACTGATCTGCACCTTGATTCTGGTCTTCCCAGCCTCCAGGACTGGGGCAGAAAACCTGTCTGCTGTTGAAGCCTGCCAGACAGTGATATTGTGTTAGAGGAGTCCAAGCGGACCAGGACTCCCTAAGGAATACTGCTTTTGATTAATCAAGATAGAAAAGTAAGATATCAATTGCAATCCAGCTTGGTCTTTCTAGCTAGCACTTTCAATAGCTGACTGAAGGGCTCAGGGGTAACAAGGGTGCCAGATGGAGTATCACCCACCAGACAGTTTAACAATAGATAGGGGATGTTTTCTGGATCCAAGAAAAGGAAACCTCAAAGTGGTTGATTGGACTGTGTGGTAAATAGCAATGAGGGCCTCCAGTTTCCATTCTTCCCAGTGTTCGTGTCCCTGGTTATATACCTTTGTGCACCCACGATGCACAAACCACCCTGTAAGGAAACACTCGACATCTGGACACTGCTCTCACCCTTGCCATGTGACAAGTTGTTAGGATCCAAAGAGAGACCCAAGTGGGCCTGTGCTTTGGGGAGCTGCCCCTTGCTCTTCTGTCATTGCCCTGGGGCATGTGGGGGCCAGCCTGCTACAGCAAGTCCCCAGCCCCTAGCCTCACCAGCCTGCATCACCTGCAGCAGAGTAAGCAGCTAACATCCAGATGCAGGAGGGAGCAGCAGCAACTGGCACATACGGCACATGGGAGAAGTATGTGCGCTGCCGCATCACCTCCACCAATGAAGTGGAAGCTGGTGTTTCTCGGCAAGCCCTGATTGAAAACTTACAAAGAGGGTTGGGGCTGGTTCAACAAATATGAAAGCTTAAACACTGAATATGGTATCTGGGGTCTGACCTGTGGCTATGGCTTCCAGCTTTGCTAATCCCAAATAATGCCATCCTTCGGTTTCTAGAGGGTCTGGTAGGTGCCCCTGACATGATGATGTTCTTGTTTTCATTCTACCCGGAGTCCTTTTCAACATGAGCTCATTACCATTATTAGGAGCAGAGCCTGTGAACGTCCTGACCCTCACTAACAGTGACCCTGGCTAATAGTGCCTATACAGACCATCACTGAAGGAGCCCAAGGGCAGAGTGATGGCATCTTCCAAGGGCTGGTGGGAGGAGGAATCGCCTCATCTGGGGACACACCTCGGGGTGTGGCTTTTCCTTATCTAAATTGAGCCTCCCCAAATCCGGCAGGCACTGTCTGATGAGCGCTTTTCTCTTGCCCCAAGAAACCAAGGAGAAAGCCTGCTAGATCTCTCATCTTTAATTCCTGTGATTTGGATCCCAGTAATGAAACAAGAAAGACACTCTGTGAATCTTTTTTCATCTAAGCCTTTTCTCCAAGGAAACATCCCCGAGGAGTTAATGTCATGTCACCAAGTAATTAGATCTCCGTTGCCTTACAAAATGCGGCACCAAAGGCAGGCTAATTCTATTAGAAAAGGGAACCACGATGTTGTACAGTTCTGAGGCTACTACATTTGTATTTAATTATCCAGGTAATGTAATTATGCAATCATTTCTAATCTGATATCAAGAGGAAAAGTTCTTCATGGTTTTTATTTTTTCTTTGGCGAGGTTTTGTCGGAGGGCCATGCAATTAATAGGACACACTTAATTACTGAAGAGATATCTTTGCAAGCACGTGTCCCCATCCAAGGGCCCGTGCTATATTAGCTGCTCAGATCTTTGCCATCCCTAATATACTTGTGGCTTCTTATCTTATAATGACGGATGGTGATCATTAGTGCCATCACAGAACAGAGATTACACAGCTGCGTTCTGCCCGTTATCCACAGAACAACGGAGAAACAGTGAGAATTCAGAAAATAACTTAGATCCCCTCAAATTCTCAGAGCAATTTTTTAAAACTCTACCCAAATAATGAAAATCTCCTAGAGGCATACATTTCCAAATGCCTTGTAAGTGCCACCAAATGAAAACTATTTCCTTCCAACTTACTAGCCGTATATATACATTTTTTCCTTTTTGAAATTTCTTTAAACTTTAAACTGAATTCTTAGGGCTAATACCTTCTGTAATAGTTATTGAAATTCCTTTTTCTCTCTGGCTACTGTATAATGTTCCTCCCCCAACGTTTGCATGGATTGTTTCTTTCAGATTTGAGGGGATTTCACCTTGGCCCCTCCGGAAGAGCTCACATAGCTTAGAGACGTCAACGGCACTGGCAAGGACAGCACACAAGCAGCACGTTTGTCTCCCTGCAAGCCTTCCTGTTCTGTCTAGAGCTGGGACCTTCCCCAAGGCTCCTGTGATCACTTCTGAAACTAAGTGGGCCTCCTAAAAATAAAGACCTTGACAAAATAATGATAGCCACTGACTGAGGGGCGTGAGAGCATTGACGGCTCCTGTGAGGGAGGTTGCACGTTTTCACCATCTACTTTCCACTCAGGGTTGGACAGTCACCAAACATGAAATCATGTGTGACAGGAAGACAGAGGGCCAGATTCCCTGCCAGAAGGGATGGGGCCCAGTGTGGCCCAGGGGCTCCAGCCTGGCTTTCTTTCTCCCTGCTGCTCTTGCCTCTCTGGATCCAAAGGCCAGCTTTGCTAGCAAAGCCCAAGTCATTTCCTCTCGAGGGGATTGAGGGGAGATTTGCGTTCTGACCCTTGCTCCAAAAGGAGAGCCGAGAGACTGTCTGCAGTTGGCAGGAATGCCTCATGCATGTCCAGAAGCGCTCCTCAGCTGAGGAACGTTCCTGTGCCTCCTCAAATCCCATTGCTCCAGTGCCACCCATTTGGCTGTTGGCTAAGACTTGGCCTGTGGATGGGGCTCAGCCTGCCGAAGCAACTCTCAAGCATTTCTAAAGCAGAAAAAGCGAAGTGAACCCCAGCAGAAGGGAGTCGCCTCAGCGGTTCCGGGACTGAGTGACGGCGAGGAGGAGTGGGCCTTGTCTCTTCTCCTGGGAGAGACAGCACGCTTTAGGGCCTGGAGAGTGCTCCAATTTATACAAGTCACTTTTCACAGTATTAAGCCTGAATGGCATTCGGTGGCAGATAAAGTCTCTCTATGTCACATAGCGGAGGGCTGTGCAGCCAGATTTTGTTTAGAATTACATTTAAAACCTGGAAATCAAGTGATGTGTCCAGATAACTTCTGTGGTAAAGCCCAAACCAGTTATGCTCGGGGCTAAGCCTCTGCATTGCTGAGCAACATGCTTTTCTTCTCTCCTGGCCAGTGCTCGCACCTTCCTGCCAGCAATATCAAATAGCAAGAGGCTGAATGTCCCCTCTGTGTACGCATTAAGAGTCCAGCGGCCACAGGAGCCATGCCTGTTTGCTGAGAAAATCTCCTCCTCTGATACAGCTCCACTATGCACGTCACAGTGACAACTTCTCTCTTGTTTTCTTGGCTGTGTTTTAATATAGAAAATTTTACCAAAATCAAATAAACCAAAAATGCTGATTGCAGCACAAAGGCAGAACTCCTGGTTTTCTGAATTTCTTTGCTCCCACCCCTCCCTTGAATAAGTCTTCATGCTCATCAAATGGTTTCCTTTCCTAGCATTTCACTCCTAGCGGTCCCTAAAAATGTCAAGGTTCTCAGAAAGTTACCAAATCTCCTGGTAGCTCTTGAGGGCAAGAAAAATAACCAGTGCTAGTGGCCAAGATAGACAAAGAGGGCTGGGGCGCTAGCTCAGCAGTCTAAGCATCTGACTGGCAAGTGCAAGGCCCCAAGTTCGATCCCCGGCACTGCATGCTGTGCCAGCTCTGGAACCAGGCATGGTGGGGCATGCCTATAATGCCAGCACTGGGAAAGCTGAGACAGGAAGATCACCATGAGTCTGAACTGCATAGTGAATACCATTATCAGAAACAAACAAAAAGAGAGAAAGAACAAAATGTGTCTCTGTTGTTTGATGCTCACTTTATCGGCTGAGGACTCCAGGATCCTTCAAGACAATGCCCCATCAGGAGCAAGCCTGGAGGAAACGCCCAAAAGGCTGGGCAGGTCTGCACCCAGGCTTTTCTTTTAGGAATGAACCCGCCTGCTGCAGAAGGGGCTCTGGCGCTTCCTTCCACCTCCCCCCGCACCAGCTCCCAGGAAAAGGTCTGTTCTGTTGGTCCCATGAGCTCTCTCGGTCCCTCAGCAGCAGACAATGCTCCTGAGGACAGACCTTAGCTGCTCCTGGACAGAAAGACTGACTCAGATCTGAGCTCATGAGGGAGATGCTAAGACTTCCTGCTGTCCTCGTTCCTCCAAAGTGATGTGAGACACAGAGCGAGTGACATAGAAGCTGGCACACAGAGCACACTCCCACCTCCTGGGCAGGGACGTACCATCTATTGACGTCCACTGATCCATATTATGACTTGAGAAGAGGAATATTTTCAGGCAAAATAAAATAAAAAAAAACATGGCAGATTTTTCTTTCTGAAAGAGTCATTTAAATATTACTGGTCACGTCACATTGTGGTTGTTTGGAAATAATTATATCCATATCACAGACAGTAAATAATAGATGTGCATTGGCTAACATTTTATTCATGTTCTGTTTTAATGTGGCAAACTTAGAAGTAATTTAATCTCCCAGTAAATTGAAATGGTAGGGGGTTCTTCACACACAAGACTGCAAGTTATTAATTCTGGGCAGTCTTCGTCTTGTACAATTAGTCACTGTTTGCAGCTGGATATGTTTTATTAATTTTCCATAGCAGTTGATTTTCCACAGTTTTCTCAGTTTAAATTAAGCAGTAAGAGCTGCTGTTTCTTCTTAAATAAATTTTCTTTCCACAAAAATACATGCCTCTGGCTATGTCAATTTTCCCATTTGATTAAAGTGCCAGCAGGCAATTAATAACTTAATGCATTTTAAAGGACTTTTGGAAAAAGTAATTTGAATAGCCAAACTTGTGCATTTGAATTGATAGTTATAGAAGAGTTCACAGGCATTAGAAAAGACCAAACCTTGGAAAGGACAACTGGGGCCCAGCTGCCCTGGCTGGGGACAGTGCGGCGGTCCCCACAGAGAGGCCACAGCTGGTACTCACACTTGGGGGAGGTTGATTAGCACTTTGTATGAGGCTAAAAAATGAAAGGCAACTTCACAACCAACTATCTTCCAGGGGAAGAAGGAAAGGCTCTAGACTACCATGGTGCAGTGTGAGCAGGGACACAGTCTAGGGAAGATCATTTCTCAAACAAGGAGGAGCTAGATGTGATGGTGCAAGACTATGACCCAAGCACTCCGAACAGCAGAGGAAGGGGATCACAAGTTCCAGTCCAGGCTGGGCCATTTCGTGACTTAGCCAAACTCTCTCTCAAAATAATTTTTTTTAAAAAATTTCAAAATTTTAAAGGTATTTTTCAGTGTGAAGATCCTGGGCTCAATCCCCAGTATTAAAAAAACGAATTAAAAATAAGTAAGTAAGCTGGGGGCATAGCTTGGTGGTCTAAGCACCTGCCTGGCAAGTGCAAGGATCGGAGTTGGCACATGCCTATAAACCCAGCACTGGGGAGGCTGAAACAGGAGGATCACTATGACTCTGAGATGCATAGCGAGACCCTGTACCAAATAAATAAATAAGTTATTTAAAAAATAAGGAAAAGCAAGGAAACAGCATGGATGAACCTTGATGACATCATTGCTATGAGCATGGGCTCAGACACAGAAGAGTGAATGTCGGGGATGCCACTTGTGCAAGGGACCCAGCGTACTCAGGTTCATAGAGAGGGTAGGGCAGCGGTGGCCGCGGATACTGGAAGCATTTTTTGGATGAAAGAGTCCCAGTTTGGAAATATTTAAACGATCTGCAGAAGGACAGTGGTGATGAATCCTCAGGAAAATGGCTGTGCTTAGACTGTGCGCACACCAGGGGTCAAAACAACAAGCCTTATGCAACTGTGTTTTATCATAATATAATTTAAAAGGACTCAGGACTTGCCTCACATCCCAGATGTCTATTTGGGGATCCTCTTGTGCAAAGTGTGTATCACCCTCGGACTCCCAGGTGGGGCTCTCACGCATAGCACTGACAGCTCCAGAGCCACAGTTCTGCCTCAGCTCACAGAGTGGACAAGGAGCCACTGATGAGCTGTCCCACTGCTGGGTGGGTGACAAGGTGATGACCACAGTCAAGAAAGGTTAGCTGGAGTGCAGGAAGAGGCAGGAGGCAGGGTGCATCCCCGGGGCTGGTGGTGACGCAGGGCATGCAGGCTCAAGGCCAGGACCACAGCCCTACTGCCGAGTACACCCTTGTCCAAGGCTAGGAGGCAAACCCAGCAAGTTATTTGTGACACAGATGGACATCGCAGGATCTTGGGGGTGATCTGTCTTTTTTTAAAGAAAGAGAGCACACACTGGCTCCGAGGAGCATCGTGTTAAGTGACAGAGGCAGGCACAAAAAGGCAAATCCTGCGCATGCTTGCTCTGATGAGAGGCTGTGGAGCACACGTATGTGGTAGGGCAAAGGGGGCAGAAACAGATGCAGTGGTGCTGCTGAGCAGGAGGAGTAGGCCTAAAGCTCTGTAGCACTGTAAGCAACTGTGGCTGACAATGAACTGAATTTTCCAACTAGATAATAAAGAGGATTTTGACCATTCCCAACAGAAGTGGGAAACATCCGGGGTGACAGATGTGGCAGTTGCCCTGGCCTGGCTGTATACACGCATGGGAATAACACACTGTAGCACATGAGTGGAGCTCAGAATCCTTTGCGAGTCTGAAAATTTTCTCCCTCGCTCAACTCAACTTCGTACCTAGAACATGCGCAGCCTCGGTGCGGAGCCCACCTCTACCAAGCTTGGCCAACACGCTCGACGTAAGTGCTCCTAGAAGCCGCACCACTCTCTCCTTGGGAGCTCCCAGTTCACCAGCTTACATAATATTTCAGGGAATTGCAAAGTCAAATAACAGGATGTGAGCACAGTTGGGAACAAGCCCAGCTGAGCCTTGGGAGGCCTTGGGACCAGAGCAGCTGAGGCTGGCGTGCCCCTCCAGTTGCCATGGGCTTCCTGGGCCTGAGCCCCGAGGCTTGGGCAGAAATTCTGTCATAGAGGGGCCACCAGCTCCAGGTCCAGGAAAAGCAGGTACCACAAGCACTGATGGCTGAGCTGGATTTCTTTAAAGGAGGCCATCCTTGGGGCTGGCCAATTTATTACTTCAATCACCCATCTGCCTAAAGAAATGTAAAGTGCTTCTTAAAATGCTTTTTAGAGTGCTGTCTCCAGCCCGGGAGATGGGTTTGGGTCGTTGTCCTAACACGGAGCTGCGTGTTCCTGGCAGCCCTGAAACAGATCCTGCATGACATGTGTGGTCCCGGGAGAAAAAGGAACAGCAGCTTCGTTGTGACCATCAGTGATTCACACACACATGATAGAGTGACGGCACCAGCTAAGGGCTTCAATTCCCTCTGCCCAAGAGAAAATGGCAGCTGGGCTGCATTGTGTAAAAAGAAAAGAAGCCATGAAATAATGCGATGGACAGCTCAGCTGCTGCAGAGGCCCAGAGGTCAGCGCAAGGTTGGCTTCATTTATCGCTAAGCACCAGGTGTCAGGATGGGTTTGCCTGCTAGAAACCTCCGCAGAGGAGGAAGAGGAAGTTGGCACTGTAAGACCACCTGGCTGTTCAGAAAACTGCTTTTGCTTGGGCTTTTCTTTGTTTGTGCCTTGTTCCTCAGGGCACTACATTTATTAGGTATGTTTTGTTGTTTTTCAGACTTTTGTCCTTAAGGGGGTCTATTAGGCGTTATTTCCATGGGTCACCAAGCATCTAGTTCTGAATGTTGGGGAAAATCTATCCCAGCTTTACCCACCTTAAAAAAAGATTTGCATAACTTAATAAGCAACAAACCTATAATTAACTGTGCAGTGGAGATGCACCTGCCAAGATTAGTTCTGGCTGCATAGAATAGCGTATTAAAACAAATAAATAAAGGTGTAGATGAAATGGAAGTGCTTTCTCTTGTAAGAGAAGTCAAGGCCATATTGCCACGTTATGCACAACAAAATGTGCTTAAAAGGAAAAAAGCCAAAGGAATACAACTTATGGCCATGACAGCAGCTCCATGTCGTCATCAGGAATTAGAGCTCTGGCTTGCTATTCAGCTGTCATTTGTCTTATATGCTAACGTGGCTGCTCAAGCCCCAGCCATCACGTCCATCTTTCAGACCGAGGAAAAACAAGAGTGCACTGCTTCCTTTGAGGACATAGTCCTAAAACTGGACATAACATGCCTTTCCACATGTCACTGGCTGAACTTTAATCATTTGGATACACTCAACTGTTCAGGAAACTGAAGAGCTGATTGCTACGACTGGATGATCATAAGCTGAGCTAAAAGTTAGGAGTTTTGTTACCAAAGAAGGAGAGAATGAATATTGGGAGGTGAATCGCATTCTTTCCTAACAGAAACATCCATCATGGATGAGTATAATTTAGAGTAGACAAGGTTTATGTTTACTTTCAAAGCGCCTTGTATTGTGAAAATGCTTAGTGTTGAGTAGGGCCGGGGTTGTCATTGGACAGATGCAATTTGAGACTTCTTCCCTAGAATTGTAGGGTTGGGTTTTAATTTTCTAAAATCTTTTATTTATTTGGTTCAGGGCCTTGCTATGCAGCTCAGACTCGTAGCGATCCTCCTATCTCAGCCTCCCCAGTGCTGGGATTACAGGCATGTACCACCATGCCCGCTTTTGGAGTGGCTCAGTGAGCCCAGGGTTCCAGGGCCAGCTCAGCATACTGTACCCAGGATCGAACAAGGTCTTTGGGCTTGCCAGGCAAGCGCTTAGACCACCAAGCTATCTCCCCAGCCTAGAATTGTGTTTGTAAAGTACCAAGTGCTTCTCTCATCTGTATTACCCTCTTTCCTGTATCTGGGACAAAGTACTGTACACCTGCAACTTGAAGGAGGCGAGCCTAATTCCACCTCATGGTTTCAGTGGTTGAAGTCCATGGTTGACTGACTCCAAGGGAGGAAGGGCATGGCAGAGGAGCCCCGACCCGCCCAAGGCAGCCAGGAGGCAGAGTGTGAAGGAAGTTGCCGGCGACACAAACGCATGTTCCAGGGCATGCTCTGTGGCCACCTCTACCTGGGCCCCATCTCCTTACTCCACAGGTGAGTATAGTGCCTTCATGATCCTTTGCCTTCTAAAAGATCCACCTTTAAACTCAGGAGACTAGGGGGAATATTTTCAATCCAAGCCATAACAAAACAATACCACCTCCCAACCAGACAGGAAACACTTCGTCACCAGAGCTGTGACAGCTGTCCTCATACTAGGCTTCCCAGAGCATCCCAACCATCCATGTCCTTGCTCTCCATCCCAAGAAAATTGCTAGGAAAAGCGTCAGTAATCTTGCCTGTCCACACTAAGACAGGAAAGAACACTAACTACTACTCATTAAAAAAGGTTGGAAGCCAACTCTGGATGCGCAATGTGTGGGATGCAGGAGGGGCTACCATTTCTTTCTGTTGTCTTTGAGTTCTTTTTTCCTTGAGAATTCTTTTTCCTTCCTTCCCTCCTTCCTTCCATCTCACTCTGCCTTAATTGCCATCCTTCCTTTCTTCTCCTAAATCGTTAAAAACCAAATACATTCAGCAGAGCTAGCACGTGGCCCCTTCAGGTGCAGCCGCCTCGCGTTTGGTGTTGTGGTTCTTGATGGAGCAGGCTGCCTGGACTCTGGGTACAGCGCACCCTGTCTGCTGCAGGCCCTGGCCCTAGGCTCCCACCCGGCAGCTTCCATTGCCTCTGGCCCCAGGACCCTGCTGGCCAAGGCTACTTCAGGCTTTCCGTACTCTTCTGTGCCCCTAGTGGTTGCCCCTTGCCCCTCTGTGTTGATTCCTGAAGGAATCATCAAAATCTAAGCTCTTTTCTCTGTTCCACCACCTGAAAATGTTAAGTACGGTGTAACTTTTCTGAAAAGTTCAATGAAAAAGGTGAGTGAACAGGCCACGGGAAGCACAATGCCCTGCACTCCTGGTTGAGGAAAAGAGCTTTCCAAGCAATAATTTTAAATCCTTTTCAATGAGTGCCTTCAAGCAATAAAAGGAAGGGGAAGAAGCAAGCTTGGTGGAGAGCATTAAGCAATTATCATTGAAAATTATTTAAGCTTAAATAACTAAAATAATTTATTTTATAAAATCATACAGAGCTGGGAAGTGTATGCCTGGCCAGCTGGCTTTCTCATGTGGCAATTGAAGAGGTAAGCAAAAATGTTGAGCGCTGAAAGTCTCAACTTAGTGAATTCATATAGATTTGGCAGTGGCACTAAATACCTGCCGATTTTGATGAGTCCTTACTGTGAATGGATTGGCCATGGGACACAATGGATTCCAAACATCCAAAAACCTAACAAAATGGAAACATTGAGTTACACACCAACCATGACCATCTTCCCCACTTCTCCAACCATTCAAAAAAATTAAAAGCCCCTAGGACTTACACCACCAGAGCACAGTGGGTAAGACTTTGGACTCTGGAGCCAGACCATAAGAGGGTTCCACCCCTTTCAGCTGCAGGCCTTTGGGAGAGTCCACTAAGTCTCTGTGCCCTGGTTTCCCAATCTGTAAGGGAGGACAGTGTGTGAGCTGCTAGTGTAAGTACTTGGAGCACGGCCTGCCATACTGGAAGCACCTGTACAAGCTGTTTGCCCTTGTTCTTGGCTGCTGGATGGCACTTTCTGCCCCACCTTGGAAGTGGATGCATGAAGGAAACACGGTCACCAGCTTGCAGATACAGTGGTCTCAGCGCTGTCCTGCGCAGTGGAGAGTGGTGTGCACCTGCGCTGGAGGCAGATAGCGCCTCCTGGCTGAGCTCTCACCACGATGGATGCTGGGGACTCTGCCCTCAGGGATCCACTCACAAAGACTGATGGACGCTGACCATGTGCCAGCCCTTAGCATGGCATGGCCGACACAGACTGCAGGCCCGGCTTGTGCCGGAGGCCCAGTGAGACCACAGGGTGAGACAAGCCAGTGAGACATATATGATAAAGCCCATGCATGCACCTGGGCTTTGGAGGGCCCAGGAGACTTCATCCAGAAGGTGACATATTTAATGTTCGGACAGTGGAACATTCTGTATAGACTAGAAAGGCTGAGGCAGAAGACACTATGCACAGCACCAGTAATGCAGCTGACTCAGAACAGAAAATCATGTTCTGTGCAGCTCACCCTGGTTGTGGGTAAGTCCCTGCCATGGCTGGGGTTGGCCATATGTCCCTTTCTCAGAGACAATGGGGCACGAGCCTGGGGAGCTGTGCACAGTAAGCTCTTCTTGTACACTCTGGCTCCCAAGGGTCACCTTTGCATGATGCTGCCATCTTTCTCCTTGGGGTTGAGAACTGTGTGCCTGCTCTCTCCTTCCTCTGGAAGAGCATCTCAGACCGGGGCTCCTAGATTCCCCACCTTGAAATCATATGGGGAACACGAATGGAAACACAGATTCCCATTCCCACTCATGTCCGCTCAATCAAAAGTACTGGATCGAATGCCAGAGACCTCCATCTTTAAAGATAGAAATACACCTTAGAAAACATATCCTCAAGGTAATTCTGAGGCACATTGTAAGCAAAGAATCGGCACTGTAGGACCCCAAGAGAGCCTGGCCTACTGTAAGTGTTCAGTAAAGTTTAAGAAATGAAAGACCACGTGAATTCCTTGAGGGAAACTGCACCTCAGGCAGGGGACAGCTGAGGAACTGAAAGACGCCAGGCAGGACAGTGGGCAGAGACTTCTGGGAAAGTGGAGTTGAGAACCTGAGGTGGACAGCTGCAGGCTGGGGTGACATACCCCATGTCTGTCCTTATCCTCCACAAGACGGCTTTTCCCTGGGTGCTTCTGCTGGGAAGGGTCAGTCTCGTTCTCACCCTTGCAGCACCAGGAAGCAGAGAGCAGGCATCCTATAACCGCAGGGGCTGATGGGGCACTGGTACCAGCATCTCATGCAGCTCCATACTCCTCTTTGAAAACAGAAAGATGTTTTTCTTCAGATCTCTGCAGATCAGTCTAGGAACAGCACAGCATTCTCCCTCCCCTCTTCCCTCCCTTCCTTCCTCACTCCCTCCTTCTTTCTCTCTGTTTTCTTTTACTTTCAATTGACAATAATTGTATATATTTATGGGATGCAACGTGATGCTTTCCTGTATGTACATATTATGGAACAACCAAATCAGACTATTCGGCATATGTGTCACCTCAAATACTTATCATTTGTTCATGGTGATAGTGCTTAAAATTGTCTTTTACCTGTATTGCAATTTACCTGCAAAAATTTTCAACAAATGAGAATGTATTATAAATTTCACAGTCTTAACAAAGCCTTGTAGCTCAGCCTTTGCCACATATTACGGTCCCTGGGGGCTTTCAGAGCTACTTCTGCCTGGGTCTAATCCAGGGCTTCGCATGTACTTGTGAAGGCACAGCCTGGGCACAGGGAATTTTGCAAAGCCCAGCAAGGGATTCTCCTAGGCCAGACGGGTGCGGGATGACTGTTGCTGGAACATCACATGGAGGGACTCTGTGGGTGGCTCCCACACATACAAGTCAGACCATGAGAGAGCGGCTGGTGGCAGAGGGCCCTGAGCCGTGTCCCCTGGACCCTGAGCTGCGCTGAGATGGCTCTGCAGTGCTGCTGCCCGAGACCCATTCGAAAGCAACTCTAGAACTGTGAGTAGATGGAGACGCCATACCTCCTCCCTCCACTCCAGGGAGAGAAGTGCAACAGGTTGGAAACAAGTCTTTTGTAAAGTTTAAATATGAAATTATCTTATGATTGCCTATTACTATTATTATTCACACAGATTAACTATGCAAATTAATGAAATTCACTGTGATATTTTCATGCATACATTAAGTTTAAATTGTTGGAACTCTAAAAGACATGCTCGGAAGGGCAATGAAGGAATCAAAGACATCAGATGCCGAACTGCCTTCTAAGGGGCGTGAGTCAGCTGTTACTCACAGAAGTCTGGTTTCACTGGATGGGTAGGACGAGTTTAGAGAACAAGCTGAATTGTCGCCACTGATTGGCATCTCCTTCCTTCTGAAGCCTTTCCTATCTAACGAAGAAAACATAATATCCGTTTAAAAAGGATCCCAGTTGTTCAGTGCTCTTGGCTCAGTCTGAACTTGAATGCCAGCTTCTCCACTCCAAGGAAAAGTGGAGGCCACTGTCCAAGGACCTCCGTCTGGGAAGACAGAGCTTGGTTCTGTAACAGAAATTTTATTACAACTGTTACAAACTCTCTGGCCAATTCAGATGAGGTTTTCTTTTCATTGTGCAATTATAAAATATTCTGTCAGCAGTTTTTCAAATACAATTTTTATTAATGCTGTTACTCAATAAACATTTTTAAATTCACATTTCTTAGCTTCCCAAGCTTTCTTAACGATACGTAAGTGAAAGGATAGGTTCCCTTGAGAGAGGTCTTCAGTGTAAAGAAACATCTTTCTGGCGAGTCACTAAACAAATCCCTGTGGAGGACCACCAGAGCTCTAGGGCCGGCCCTGGACGCCAGTATATGGCCAATGCTGTGGTAACATCAGGATCCACTTACTTGGGGCACAATGGGTCATCTTATTGTCACATCATAATTGCTATGTGGCCTAATTCAACAGGCACTTCTTAAGACCCAGCCAGGAAGGCCTTGGATAGTTGTGATCTCTTCTCTTTAGGAACTAATTGATACAGAGTGAATGAATGTAACTCCCAACCTGCTGGATGTCAGATATGCCAAGTACGTGTTCTCCAAAATCAAAGAATGAATTCTAAGAAACAACAGAGGTTTCACAAAGAAAAACTATATAGAGAGGATAGCTCCTGAGAGACAGGAAGGAATCCAAAAATAGGTTGCCTCCGACCCTACTTCACAGAGGAAGTTTTATAGAGCAAAATCATGAGGTGGATACAAAATCACAAGGTGGGAATGATGTGGGCTAAAACTATGATCAACCAATAAGATTATATCTGCTTGGATAATACTGACCCAATGGGGAAGCAGGCCATGTAGCAAGGGCACATGGAAAGAACAAAGACCTTCTCAGTCAGGGCAGGATCAGGAGGTCCTGGTAACCAACCGGGGTAGCTAATGTCTATCTAAACTTTATTGGACCAGCTGATACCAATTATACTGTGATCTTCAATTGATTGCTTATCCCTTGGGGAGGCATGTAGGCCTGGTTGTCCTGCCTCTATCCTGAGGCCTTGGCTTTGGCACATGAGCTTCCAGCCACAGTTGTGATGTGTTCTCATCTTCTACACTGATTCCTATGAGGGCCCAGCCCTGTCTATCTACATATTTCTACCAAATTTAGATGTTTGTAATATTATCATCAGAATTGAGAGAAGTATATTTTTCCCATGTGAAGCAGTTCATAGTATGAGAGAGAGTCTATTTGACAACTGAGAATATTTGGCTCACATATGGCCAGGGGACCCCTCCCAGATCAGAAGGTCCCAAATTAAGGGACCTCTTTTGCAGCTGTGTCAGCCAGTTGGCTACTCTGAGGTATTTTCTCAGCTCCTTTCTGATGCTCTCCACAGTGAATGACTGCCACTTTGGAAGGTCATAGAGGGATGGCAAGAGCTCATCTATCTTCCTATGATATTTTCTGAAAGACCCATTAGCTGTCAGATGATTCCTTTCTTTCTGTATGACTGCATGAGCATGCAACACTAGGAAAGCGCACTTTGAGTCAGTATACATATTGACTTTCTGCCCTTCATTGAGTTGTAAAGCCCTGTTCAGAGCCATGAGTTCTCCTAGTTGGGAACTAGTCCCAGAGGCTGGTGAAGAAGGTCCAAGTGCCTGCTTCAGAGTCAGTACTGCCTTTCCTTTCTTGTCCCATTTTCTACAAAGGAAGGCCCATGAGAAGAGGTCAAATCAGGCCCAGTAAGGGATGTGTTTAAGCAACATCCTATTGGAGCTGGGGAAATAGCTCAATGTCGCATCTGCCTAGCAAGCACAATGTCCTGAGTTCAATGCCCAGTACAAAATAAAATAAAATAGGGGCTGGGGAGATGGCTCAGTAGAATAAGCACTTGCCTGGCAAGCACAAGGGTCTGAGT
>NDGM010466193.1:0-18754 GCA_002564305.1 Octomys mimax | reverse complement strand
TTCCTCCCCTCCCCTCCCCTTCTCTCCCTTCCTCTTCTCTCTCCTTCCCTCTCCCTGCTTCTCCCTTCCTCTTTCCCTCCACCCCTCCTTCCTGAGCACCATGACTTGATCAGCTTTTCTACACCATGCTGCTTTCACCATGGAGTCAGCCAACCAGGGGCCGAACCCACTGAAATCACAAGCCAAGTAAATCCCTCATCCTTTATATTTGCAGGTTGGGTATTTTGTTCTAGCAATGGGAAAGCAACCAGTACACTCATTTCATTCCCCGCCAAGAGATGCTGTTACTTGTTTTTCACAAAAACAAGAGAAAGTAGGGCTGAAGGAGTTGGACAGTCACCCAGACCAGCCAGCCAGAAAGCACCAGAAGGTAAGCTGTCCTCCTACCTGTCTGACCCCAGAGCAGGTGTCCTTTGCCACACTGCGTGTCCTGACTCTTGGACCAGGGAGCATCAGCTTTTCTTTTCCTACCTATATAGCCATAGTGTCTTGGCCTGTACCTGCCCCTTCTAAATAACCAGACTGTAAAACATTCACAGGTAGTGTTCAGTCTTGCTGAGAGGAAGACACTGCCTTGGCTGCCCCATCAGGTCCTCATGAGAAAAGGCCATGCTGACTCCCTCCTACATGGGGGAGGCAGGGCCAGATCTGCCAAAGAGCTTCTCCTGGTATTCTTTCCATGGCTGGTGTTGAGAAGGAACGATTAGGTCATTGCCATTCACCTCGCTGCTGCTGCTTCCATTGAGGAGCTTCCCAAATTAGATCCAGCTAGGATCTGAGTGTACCCCCTGGATACAATCAAGAGCTGCAAGTAGAAAGGGAGGAGATGCGTTCAGATGGTGGGCCAAAGGGAAGTGGGGGTGAGGACAGAAGCCACTGTACTCGGACGACACCCAGGCAGGAAAGCTCAGGAGAAAGCATCTGTTAGCTGTCACACTCTTCTTGTTCTGCCCTTGTAAGGGGTGGAAAAGGAGCCCCTGCAATGGAGGGCCTGGCTAACACTCTCCCTAAGAATGGCCTCACCAAAGGGACAGAACTCAGCATGTAGCCAGCCCAGGGGATCTGCAGCTCCAGCCCGTACTCCTTACCTAGCGGTGCGCAACTCTTCCTTTGAGCTCTAGCTTAACCTCACATCCTCCAGACTCGTAGAGGGGGCTATGCATCCTCTCTGTGCTCTCTCAGCTGCCTGTACTTCTCTGTCTCTTTCCATGGTTTGTCTAGAACTCCAACAAGGTTCAAAGGTTCCCTATGAACTTCCGTGTCATTCTCCCCCAGGGACCTACTGAGCACTGATGGCAGGGGGCCTATCTCTGTCATGGTCATATCCCCAGGGTCTGACACACACAAGGCACTAAAACTCTACACAATGAAAGCTGCCAGCAGGGAAGATGCAAAGGCCTGGCTCAAGCCAACAGGACTGGCAGGGGCCAGCACCTCCACCCTCTCACCCAGCTCCCAGAGTCCTTATGGAGGACCAACTGGGAAAGTATAAAGGAGAAAAACGGAGGCAGACACAACGCACATAATCTAGGTCAGCTGACTCTGAGACGGCACTCAGGCATCCCACAGGGAGCCATTCATGCCCCAGCCACAGGGCAGTTGCCAAAGGTATCTCACCGGCTTTCAATCACTTCAAGATGGTTATCATCACACTGCAAGTGAATATGACAGCGATTGTATGTTCTGTTGATGCTCTGTTCTAAACTAATAAGAAACATATAGTCTGTACCAGCCAATCTTCTCCCCCACATCTTACATGTAAGGCACTGTGTAGGCGCTTTCATTTATGTTTATGCAATGTATACAACACATCCACATAAGCTAGCTCGTTTGGTCTTCCCCACAGCCCTGACAGGAGGTGTTATTAACCACCAGTTGACTGATAAGGAAAGTAAAGCCAGCTTTTACGGTGGCACCAAGAGCACAGCCATGGGGCTCACATGCCAGCCTTTGGCCTGTTCCCCACCATGCATCATCTTCTCACACCATCGTCTCTCCATCCACAATCTCCCCAAGCCATGCTGTGTTGCATTGTGTACAAGGAACAGATGAGCCCGGAAGAAAGAGGAGATCAAGAGATTTGGCAACCTTCCCCAGAACACACCACTCTGCAGAGCAGGCAGCAAACTCCCAGGGCCGAGACTTATACACAGCCCACTGTGGGCCTTGGACAAAGCCTCCCATCTCCTCTGAGCCTCACTTCCTTCTTAGTTATGCAGTGATGGATGACCCAGAAGAAGAGGGGTGCAAATTCCCAACCCAAGATGGGGCACTGGGTCAGACGGTAGGAGGAGCCTCCATCCCCTGGCCTTCATGCTATGGCTTCCCCATATACTTACACCATAGTCCCCAATCTCAGAAAAATTCTTCCTCCTGCTTTTATCTACCAGCAAACTCTGGTTACCACCCAGCTCCCTCCGCAAAGCCCCATTTGCTGTGGCTGAGCCAGGGATGCCAGCTCCAGGCCTCCATGCCAGAACTCCGTGCTTGGGGTTCCCCTTTGCCCTGTCAGCAGCTGAGGCCACTACTCCCTACAGTAGTGCCTGGGAAAGGGTTCTCCCTTCATCCTTCTCCTGACAGACAGCAGAAATAACTTTGAAAAGCACTCCAGGAGTACATGTGTTCAGCTAAGAAAGTGAAATCTGGACATCAGAGCACCAGTACTACTACAGCACTATTTCATTAATTCCCAGAGGCCCCGGGAATGAGGTGTTTCCCTAGAGAAGGCAGTGCCACTCGCTGGGAGTAGGATCCAGGGAAGACTTCAGGGCTCCCCTCCAGCTCCTCGGCTTTCCTCCAGAATTAGTCTGGGGGATCTGGAGTGCCCCTGGGAATGCTGCCCTACTGTGAGTCCAGCCATCCCTTCATGGGGCAGAAGAGAGCTCCTTCCACCCACTACAAGGGCCTCAGGGGAGCACCCACATCACTAGGCTCTCCTGCCTGAGTTTTGCCTCTCAGTCCCCCTGAAACTGGAGTATTTGGCAGGGCCCCTCTGCAGGAGCTCCCCAAGCCCCTGCATCCCAGTAAGTGAGGCCTGGCTCACTCTTCCACCCCACCTAACAGGCTTTCCCCAAATGTACTAAATGCCCCAGATGGCCCCCTCCTCTCCAAATACTTGGTGCTTGTGGATGAGAATATATACATTAGCATGGAGAGACCATAGTATCATCAAACACTAACCCAGAAAGGGGCCTTGCAGATCATCCGGCCTAATCTCCTGCTCATGGTATAAAACAAGGATGCGGAGACTCCAAGCAGCTAAGCAATGTTCAAGGTCACACTGCTTTTCCCAGGTCAGTGTGCATGTGTTTGGCCTCCCTCTGCATGAGCATAAGGAACTGGGGTCCACACAGCACACTATTGGGCATGAATGAAAATGGCTCAGGCCATGCCTACTGAGGAACCCATGGGCCCCTAAGGAGGTGGCAAGATAAGGCCAAGTACCTGTCACCATGGGGCCCTGGACACATATCCTGGCTGTAAGGGCTTCTAACTCCCAGCTTCTGGACCTGAGGCTGGAAGTCTCAACCCACACAGAAGATGATCTCATCTGAGAATGAATGGGGACAGCTCCGAAGGGAAGAAGTCCATTAAAATCAGACCTAGCCCAGGACTTCCTAGCCCAGGACTTGGTATCGAAATATCCTCAATAGCAATCTTGGGTTGAAGATGCTACAAAAGCCCAGAGACAAGGCTCACTATCCCCTATGCTACCATAACACATGCACTACCCTGAAACACAGGGCAACTGTGCCCCCATATTTAATAGCAGTAGACGCTACTACTGGTAGACTAAAATGCCCCTTGACATTCACCAGGATGGTGAGCTGAAGACCACAGGCATGACCTTCACTCCCACCCCAGCATGCTCTTCATTTTGGGGCTCCAGCTTCCAGCCTGAGCTAGCAAATCCAGGCTTCACCGTGGCTCTGCCACCCCCACCCATTGCTGTTGCCCCAGCTCCCTACCCTTAATCTACCTCTCTCTATATTGGCCAAGCCAGCCCACCTGGACTACATGCTTTGTGGAAGTTAAAATAAAAAAAAAAAGATAGCTCTTCTAGGCTCTGATTTCTATAACAGCCAGGAGCTATGACCAATGAGTTGAGATAGTTTATTCAAAAAAGATTCTCAGGGGCTGGGGAGACAGCTCAGCTTGGCAAGTACAAGGTCCTGAGATCAATGCTCAGTTCCGAAGAAGATAAAACAGATCCTCAGGAGAAAAATAGGTACAGCTCAGGCAAAGTAACTCCTCAGAGCCCAACAAGGACTCTGCTTAGTCTCTAAAAGACAAAAGAAAGGACCACCATGGCAGAGACCTAGTACTGTACTGTACAATCAAGGGGCAGACATACCTTCAGCTGCTTTCTGAACCTGCCACTCTGCCTTAGTGTCTCCCTATCTGTAAAATGATCAGACAATATCCATTTTACCTACTTCACAAAGTTAAAAGGAGCAAATGAGAACAAACTATATTGAGAAAAAACCCTTAATATTCACAATGAGTTTACAGTGTATCAACAACCTTTACATATTTTTCTCCTGGAGTTGTCAGGTTGCTGTACGTGTGCTTCACAGTCGAGTTACTATTTCCACTTGATCACTAAGACACCAGCAGTTGAGAGGCAAAGTGATGTGCCTGAGGACACAGAGCAGTCTAGTAGTCAAGTCATAGTCAGAACCCAGAGTGTGACTCCAAAGCCTACCTTCCTTCCAAAACTATACTATCTCAAAAGAACAAGTAGGGAGGCCAGTGAGATAGCTCAGCAAACTAAGCGCCTGCTTAGGCAAGCACAGGAACCAGGTTTGATTCCCCAGTACTGCATGCCATGTCTGCCCCGCCCCCCAGGTGTGCTGAGCCAGCAACCAAATCCGGGCATGGTGGTACACACCTGTAATTCCAGTAGTGGGGAGACTGAAAGCAGGAGGATCACTACAAGTCAGAGCTACATAGTGAGATCCTGTACCAAATACATCTTTAAAAAATCAACAGAACAAGTAAATGATGCTTTTAATAAGAAGACAATGAGCATTGAGACTGACAGTGCTGCCCCATAGAGCCAACTCTTATTGCTAGGACATATCCATTTGCCCCAGGAAGGCTATGAGGAAGTAGAATCCACCTCTTCTAGCTTCACTGTCCTTAAGACCCTCAAGGGCACTTACAGCTCAAGCCCCTGCAGTTGTTCACTGCTGTCAAGAGTTCTCTGCTTAGATCTGTCACACACACAGGCTGTTTCTGTGGTTGCCTATTCATGCAGCAACCACTGCAAAGAGAGACAGGGTCCTAGAACTCTGAACTGAAGGAGACTTCAGAGAACAAGTTCAAGTTCCTCACCAGATAAGAGAGGACAATGACGTACAGAGAGAGCAAGACACCTGTTTAAGATCACACAGCCTTGACCGAATCCAAAATGAAGCCCACTGTGCCTTATAGCTGAGGTCTGATCTCTGTCCTGACCACCATCTCAATGACATCGAGTGTATCAGCTTCATGCTTTCCAAGCAGAGAAAGAGCCAGGTGTGGGCCTGAGTTTCTGCTCTCTATGCTTGTGAAGAGTGGGGATACTGGCTAAGGTGGTTGTAGTGTAGCCAAGAATAAAAAGTTTGGGTTTTTTTTTTCCTACTTCACGCATTAACTCATGAACCTAAATGTTCCCAATGAGAACAGGGCTTCTCTGGAGTCCTTCCATGTAGAAGAGAAGCTGATCCACAAAGGGAGACCTTGCTGGCACTTCTAGGACAGTGACAGCCCACTTCTGGCCTGCTGGAACAGGCAGATGGGGCTGGCTCTCTCCTCAGATCAAGTTGCCAGAGATCTCCGCAGGCCTAGCATCCTTGCACTCACCCTGAGGCAGCTGTCTTGACCCTACTCTGAGCTCTTCTCCTCCAAGAAGGCAGCGTGGTTAACAGCACTCCAGTGACTCCTTTCCCTATCCCACTTTTGTGTCTATTAGTCAACTACTGGTCAGTGTCTTTTACCGTCCCTCTGTGCACCCAAAGGTGTCTATGGGTTCTATCTGTCACCAACACCACCACTCATGAACATTCCTCACTCCCAGCTGCCCAGGAATCTAACAGCCACAGGGTTAACTGGCTGTGTGTGATGGTAAAAATCACCTGGGATGGGGCCCATGCCATATCCCAAGAAAGCAAACAGGAAAGGGAAAGAATTGGACAGTCCACCAACTGGATCAGCCACTCCAGAACAACACAGGGCAGGAGAGTGAATCTCTCTTCTGTGCCAGGTACTCAGAAGTGCTGTCTCCAGGAACCTACAAGCCGTGTACCTCTGTTTCCCAATTTCCAGTTGGGAAAGCTGGATCAAAAATCTCAAGCAACTTGTCTACAGTCAAGTTACAGCAGAGAGCAAGGCCCCAAATGCAGTTCTTCTGATGTGCCAGCCCACACTCTCTCATCCCTACTGCCAGCAGCCCCTAGAGGACAGACTCTATGGCCACAGTGTTTGCTTTGTTCTTGCTGTTGTGTCCTCAGTGCCTATGACTGTGCTAGGCACTTAGAAGACACTCTATAAAAATGGGGCAGTGAAGGAGCAAACAAATGAATGGACACCAGTAGGGCAAGACGAGGGACTCTGATGCTAGAGTGCTGAGCTCTGTTTCCAGGAACCCTGGACAATGCTTCATTCCCTCTCTCAGCCCAAAAGGGCTTGATCGGTGAAGCTGCCTCTGAAGGCCCTGTGGAGGAGGATGGCTGTCCTTGCAGAGTCAGAGGGGGTGGGGGTGGGGGCCAGCGCAAGTTGAACACAAACACTAGGTGAGGAATTGAAAAGCTTTCTCACTGCTGCTATTGTGCGACCTTGGATATTGCAGCCACTTCGTGACCCATCTGGATCTCATCCCTCCCTCCCTAGAGCCTCTGAGCCCTCCGGTCCCCCCCACCCCCTGAAGCTGTACTGAAATTGGCCACATTCCTACTAAACAGGGAACTAACAGTTTACGCCACCCACTCCGGGCCCCATCCAAGTCCTAGGAGTCTGCCCTGAGCCCCAGGGCCAGCTGCTTTTCTCCACATTCCAGCCAAAAATAATATGAGAACGAAGCTGTTTGGTGGAGACTTAATCTAATCTTCATTGCTTCAGTTTTAAAATATCCTGCCTGGTTTGGGGTTTCTTATTACACACAAGGATGTGTTTTTAGTGAGATAGGTCTTAGCAGAAACGTCCTTCATGTAATTAGAAACCCAGGCTGGCTGGGCCTGCAGGGAGGCTTCCAGGGCAAACAGCAGATCCCCCAAGACAGAAGACAACACACTGGCAGCAGGCTCTTCCCCGGCTCTGCTTTCTGGCAGAGCTGAGCCAGCCCAGGCCTTGGCTCTCCCTGACTCCTGGAGCTTCTGGAAGAGTTCTAACAGAAGGACTCTTCCCCCCAACTGTTGCCCCTTGTACCCCATCCCATGTCTCTCTGCTCCCAGTAAAAATGGAGATGAAAATGTCGCCTGCCACTGACTGGGAAGGTAATGTGGAAGAAACAGTCACCCACAAAGAATTCACAATGGACTAAGAAGAATTAAAGACCAGCATTCCACTGGAGCCAGGTCTCCAAGATCAGGCCTTACTTTGAAAAATCAGGCATGGAACTGAAAGAATGTGAGAGTACACACAGACTACATACACTTACAGAAGTTTCAGGCTTAACTGCTTGGGCTTTCTGGCCTCAAATGGGCTTTGATCTGCCAGCAAGGAGACCCCTAAGCAAGGCCCAGGCTGTGGCTAGCTCCAGACCAGCCCCTACTGCCACCTCCACCCCAACCAGATGTCGCACACCAGTCAGGGCCAGGCCTTTATTTGCCAGGGCATAAAGAGAAGGGCTGCCTCTCCTCTAAGTGGGATTCTGTTCCTGGGAGGCTGCTCCAGGTAGCCCCATCTGAAGAAACAGGCTGAGTCTCCCAGCTCCATAGTAACTGCTCCTCTTGCTGAAGTGTGTGTAGTTTCTAGAATCACAGCAGGAGTCTCGCAACTCTGCAAAGTCTGAGAACTACTAAGACTCACAGGGACAGGCGGAGGAAGACAGGGCAGGGAAGAATGCATAAAGAACAAGTCTGGAGCTCTCATTTTCTTTATAATTTTTAGAGTGCACTGTAGCTTGACTCATGCTTCACTCCTTGAAGAATAATGCAGACTGTGTGTGCTACATTCCATCTTACAGATGAAGAACCAAGGTCTAGCAGCTGGAGGACACACAGGGGCCCAGCAGCAGTCAGTAACATGGCATAAAGCTGCCAGCCCCCTAAATTCCAGCCTAACACTAGCTCAGCGTGCTGACCTGCCAGCCTTGATTATCACCCAACCATTTGCCTCCCTCCCTCTTTCCTCCCTTTCCCATCAGGTATTAGGTTTAATTAAATTAGCAGAGCCCCTTCGCAACAATCCTGGCCCTGCTGCCTGGATAGTACCCAGCAAGTGCGGCTCTTCCCTCTAAATTCTGCTTCGGTAGAATTCAATCTGCAATAAGTCGCTGATCTCCTATGAAGTGTCTCCCACAAAGCAGAGTGTGTTGCCCAGACTCAGGGCTCGAGTGTGTAGCCTAGACTCAGGGCTCATGGTGGCCCGTGATGATTTCATTTTCCATATAACTTCCTCTGCACCGTCGTTTCCCCCCTCTCTAGCCCGGGATCTGCGTTTTGTTTGATCCAGACGTTCTTGTTCACATGCCGTCACCTCTAGCAGTTGCATCACACATTTATATATATCTTACAGTGCTGCAGTCCGTGTGCCGCACAGCACAGGAAAAAGGAAAACTTATAACAGCATTTCTCACCCTCCTCCAGCTAATTTAGAAAATGTGCTCCAGATTAAATAAATCAGGAACAAAAGTCTAAAATTGGAGGTAGAATTTCTGAAAGGTGGAGGGGCTAAATAAATAGCAAGGAGATCTTGCAACATGTTGGAAGCCTATAAATTTTATTGGATGTTTCTTTAATAAAAACAATTTCAATTGCTAACAGCACAGTATTATTAAGCCTCTAACATTTAAAAATCTAATTTTCCCCTGTTCTGTGGCTGTTTATGTTGCCCGTCACTTTCAGGAAAGGTAAGGAAGTCAGGCTGATCGCTTTGGTTTGGTTCCTAAATCAGGCTAATAGAGACCCCCTTTAAAACTCAGCCTTTCTGCTTTCTAGGCATGCCTTGGTCTCTAATGAGTCACAGCCCCAGGTTGAAGATGGACATGGCAGAAAGAAATTTAACACACACTGCGGTGTACCCATAAACTTCAAGGCCAGGGGAGAGGAGGTATGTTTCCAGTTAAGCGAGGCTAGAACTCCATGAATTCAGGATTCTCCCCTCACAAGACAGTAATTCTCCTTATTTCATCACTAACTTACTTCAAATGTGTTTATACAATTTATTGCTACTGAACTTCCAGGCAACTGGTGTAGAGTTAATGAAACCCAGCTTGGAGAAGCTTTGAGCTTTGAACAACTAACCACAGTTTAAATGGTTATGACATGCGGTCAAAGCCACAGCCCAGCCCCACTGCAGTTTCTGTGTTAAGACCTAGTCAAAAACCTTGTCATCTCACCTTTTGTGCCAAAGGCATTGAAAAGGGGGGGAAAAACCCACTGCACACCAGCCTGCCTTGGTTCTTCTCAAGATTGCTAGTCATTTAAATACATTTATCTTGCTGAGCTCAATGCCAAGCCCCTCCCCAGTGCCGGAGTAAATATTTTAGTTGCAGTTTGAATTGGCAGTGAGGCTGAAATCCTAAAATCCGGTTGGGGTTGAATTGAACGTGGTCAGGCCTACCTAAAGCAACGTGAGAATGGGCTACAGCCAGGAGGTACCAAGTAACATTTAAATCCAGGTTCAGTGAAAGCCCGGATGAAAGCGAGCAGGGAAAGAAGTAAACTCATCTTTCTGAATTACCTGTACATTGACTTATTAATCCTCATTGTCATGGCGTCCTCCCCCAAGCTCTGCCCCTCCGGGAACTCCAGCAAGCTCCCTCTCTCCGAACAGGCCCATTTGGGAAGAGTAAAGGGGAGGTACTGGATTTGTCACTGCCGCACAATAAAAAGCTCCCTTTGAAAACAGCACTTTCATTAACTTAAAGCAATCTACAGACTTAAAAGCACAGAGCAGTAAACTCCCAGAAAGGATCATAAAACAGCCAGTCTCCAGTTGGGTATCCTTCAGTGCAATTTGCACGAGGCATTTTACTGTGAGCCGTGGTCGGGCCCATCTCCCTCCAGTAAGCTCCTGGCCCTTACTCAGAGCAGCTCCTCTTTCTCTCCGCTTTCATGCCTTTCGCGCTCACAAAGAGGAGGCGGTGACCGGGGAGTCTCCATGGGGTCACGGCTCCCTCCCCCCCCCCCTCGGGCTCTTGGCGGGAGAGCGAGCGCACGAATTCCAAGCCTGAAAAACAACAGCCTTGGAGCACCGCCGCGGAGGCGGTCGCCGTGCCCCGGGCCGCCTTGGCCACTCACAGGTCGCGCGGCTCCAGGTCCCGCCAGGGCTTTTCGGCTCGCCCAGCTAGGAGCCCGCTGCTGGGGGAGGGGGACGCTTAAAACTGCATGGAGGAAATCTTAAACCTGGCTCCCCAGGACTGCCCCTCCAACTCTTTCGCTAGTTCCCCAAAGATAGCCTCCCCCCGTGGTGGGGACTTCCCACCCCACACCCTGGAGCTAGGCCTGAGCCACACGGGGCGGACTGAGTGGGTGATTCTGAGTCCAGAGACAGAAGACAACACACACACTCTCTCTTCCACCACGGTGCTGGGCCTCGGAAGAGCAAAGTGAGAGGGCCAGGATTGGGGTTTAGGACTCTTTGAACACCATCATTTGTCAGATTGGGGTGGGAGGTGTTCATTTAAATCTGCCTAATATGAGAAGCATTTGGCTTCCACGAGTTAGAGAACATTTGAAATCCAAAAAGTCAGTATTCTTAAGAAGTCCTGTGACAAGGCAGGTGAGGACAGGGGACCCCGAACTTCCTCCAACCCTTGGGGCAGAATACCGCACTGGAGATAGGGCTAGTGGACTTCCCGGCAGGGTCTGGGGAAGCGCAAAGGGCACTTGGCGATTAGGAGGCAGCTCCGGGATGGGTCGCCTGCCGGAGGTGGAGTCCACCCTATCCTCCCGCAGGGACTTCTCCAGCGCCTGGTGGCCCCCAGCAGCCGGCGCTCCCCTCCCCCATCGCAGGCCGCGGCCCCTGCGCGCAGACAGCGCCCGCTCGCCGCACAGCGTCTGCAGACCCCAAGTGGATCCCGCTGGGCCGCCGGGGTTCAGTCAGAGTCCGGCGAGGCGGCCTTGTCGTTTCTCCAAGAATGTCCCTTCGGTCTGTCCGCTTCCCGGAATCTCTCCTAGGATCGAGTCCTGTGCGTCCAAATCTCTTCCTCCAGATACGCGTACGAGGACGTGCAGCAGACATTCTGGGCGCGCGGGCCGTGGCTTAGATCAACTACTTTCATCTCCTACCTAAACGCTTTTCTGGGACTAGAATCGCGACCTTTCCCAAATTCCAGTAGCTTGAACCCTCAAAGAAGAGTCGTCATCCTGTGGCTGAATCCTAAGAACGCCACGCGTTCCCTCTATCTCGGCCTCAGAGCTAACCCTGGGTCTCCCAACTGAACCTTTTAGTCCTCGGCTCTGGCCGGCGTGTAAACTACTCAAACGGCCCTTCAGTGTCAATTCCGAAAACAGCCTGGATCCTACAACCCAAACTGCAGCCACCCTAAAGCACAGCCTAACTCAAAGCTGACCCACAACCCCTCTCCTCCCCACCGCGCGGGAACCCCGGCTCTCTTGCAAGCAGCTCCCCCCAAAGGGCGGCCCACTGCGCTTGTTTCTTCCTCGGGTTTGGGAGCCTAGAGAACCCTCTCGTCCAACCCGAAGAAAACACAAACTTTGCGCAGCAGACTAGGGATTCTGCCTCGTCCCCCTTAGCTTTTGGCTCTTTTGCGCTTTCCATCTCCCTTTTGCCCCCTAGGATTCGTTCCCTATTTCAAGAGCCAGGCGCTCCCCCCCCCCATTCCCAAGCTTCGACGCGGGCCCCAGTTTTTCTTCTCCCCTCACCAAAGACCCCCCAGCAATTCACGCAGAACCGGTGACCCTACAAATTCTCGCTCCTCCGAGGGCTAAGGTCCTGAGCATGGCGCCTCGGCCCCGGCTTCCCGACCCAACAGTGTTTCCCGGTCCCCACTGATCCGTCCTGCAAAACCTCCCCGGGCCCGGCGGGACGCGGCCGCAGCTCTCTACTCCGGCTACCTAGCCGCAGGCTGGGGCTGCTCCGGTTTCCAGACGCTTGCAAGCAGCGCCGGGCTGGTGACGCGGAGGAAGCGCCGGCCCCGGAGCTCCCGACGCCGGAGGGGAGCCTGGAGCCGGCCCGCGCTTCCCCGCCTCGCACCGCGGAGCGCGCAGCCCGAAGCCGCCGGCGCCTGGGCTCCGGCCGGCGCGATTCCTACGCTCGGACGCGCCACTGCCCGCTCGCCCGCTACAGTGTTCAGGCCCGCGGCGGCCGGAGTCCACCGCCCGGCTCCTCGCCCCTGCGGACAATGCGTGCCCGGCCACTGGCCGAGCCCAGCTAGGCGGCGCCGGCGGCGGGACTGCGCGCGGGCCGGGCCGGCCGGGCGCGGGGTGACTGCGGGGTTCTCGCCGCCCTCGCCCGGCCTCGCCGCCCCTCGCTCCGCGCTCTCCGGCGCTTCCCCAGCTTCTCTCTGCACGCTCCCGCCGTCCCTCTCTGCTCGCTGCCTCCCTCCTCCCTGCTGCCTCCCTCTCTCTCCTCCCTGCTGCCTCCCTCTCTCGCTCTCTCCTCCTTGCCCTGTCGCAATGAATAATACTCTGGCTTGGGGACTGGAATAAAACACACGCGCTCTGAGGCAGCCGCCCGCAGCAGCCGCCGCGCCGCCGCCGCCGCCGCCGCCGCCTGCAAAAGCGTCTCTGACATGGAAATGAATGACAGCTTACCTGATGCCAATCTTCATCAGACTGACACCGGCGTGACAACACAGCCTATACTTCCCAGCACTGCTCGGGACGTCAGCGGCACAGGGACCCGCCCCCTGGAGCCCCCCCTTCGCACACCACCCCTCTCCCCACTCCCCCTTTCTCCCCACCCCCCCACCACCCCCACCCACTCCGGGCCTCAGCGCTTCCCAGTCGCCGAGCCGCTGGAGTGTCTCCCTCTGCTGGAGGCTGCTATCGGATACAGGGCGCGGGCCTCGCTCCTGCTGGCGGGGAGGCCGAACTGTGCTTGGGAAGGAGCCTCGGAACCCGAGGCAGCCGCGGATGGAGTGCACCGCGGACTCCAGGAACTCAGGCGCACCCCACCACGCCAGGTCTTCTTTAGCGAACCCGGCGACAGAGTTCCCCGACATCGGGTGCTGGATGGGGGAACAGAGATGGGGTAAAATTTTCTGTGGACCGCAAGAGAACAGCCCAGAAAATACGAAACTTAAAGCTACCAAGAGTTCCTTCCCTCCATCGCCGCTGCCCTCCCCCTATCCCTGCCTCGCTGGCCTCGTTTTTTATGATTGCATTTGAATAATTCTCATTACCCTGGCCCCAGAAAAGGTGCTCAGATGACTCTCTGGTTAGGTATTCTTAATCTCAAGAGCTTTTTCTCCTGGGGCTTCTTGGGGCGGTGGGTTCAGAGGAGGCGGCGATGCGAATAGGTGGGGCAGCGGAGAGACAAAAGAGGGCAGAGGCTTTGTCAGCCTCGCTCCATCACAAGGTCGGGCAAGCCCTTTGGAAGCCACTGCTACTTTCATTCTGAAAAGTCCTTACCAAACTCCATGATTCTGGATGGGGTGCAGGAAAGAAGAGGCTGCTGTTTCAGCCTGGGCTTGTTGGGGTGGCTTCATCTGCTTAGAGGGGACATGGGCTTGTCACCTAAATGCCTTATACCTAGAAGTCCAGAACAAGCATGTACAGGCCTCCGTTCACTTGTCAAAGGTGACAGTCCTACTAGGTGCACTGTAGACACCAGCTATATAGTGGTGCAACTCCCTGCTTCCACAACTTAGCACATGGCTGTCTGTAGTAAAAGCACAGGAGAACCCTTCTGCCCCGTAGAGGAGCCAATTCAGCCACAGGCAGGCGGCAATTGATCTTCTGACTCCAGACCAGGTGGGGGCCTAGACAAAGACAGGGTTATAAGCTGGAAAAGCAGGAAGTGAAACCTGGCTAGGCAGCTGGGTTTTCAGGAAAGTATCTGACCTGAGTTGCAGGCTTCCCCTAACCCATGCCAACCCTCTGGACTTCAGCAAAACTCAGATCTATAAGATTTCATGTCTCATATCCCATAGATGCTACCATTAGGCCAGCTCTTCCACTATCCCCTATTTCACCCTCCAAAGTTCCTGTAGAAGATACCCATTGCAGATGGACCTGCATCTTCTCACCTTCACATAGATGGCCCAAAGATTTGACTGGCTGAATTTATGGCACCTCAGCCTCTGATCTGTGGTTACAGGCTCTGGTGGCTGACAGCCTAATCGCTATTATATATTATATATTGCATAACAGTATAATAATAATGAATGCACTTGCCCTTTTTATGTAGTGCAGAAGTGGCCAGCTTCACTGGGGGTCATCCAGTGACTTCAATATGGAAAAGAAAGGAGCTCCATTAGGCCCTGCCAAGGACCCTGGGAGGAAGAGGTTTCAGTTTTTCCAGGGCTCCTGCAGAGTCAGGGGGAGTCAGGCTGCATGTAAATACTTAACCCGATCAGAGGAGGCGCCCCTGAGCCATAAGCAGGTAAACAGTACTGCAAGCAACACTCAGGCATCACCATGAACTTTCTGAAATCCAGTTCCATGCCCAGCTCCTTGCGATGGCAGATCCACAGCCACGAGCTATTCATTTGTGGAGTCTTGTCTCATACTAAGATTGCCACTAATACCCTCTGCATGCTTTAAATGTCCATTGAGGGGCCGGAGAGATGATTCAGTAGAATAAGCACTTGCCTGGCAAGCGCAAGGGTCTGAGTTCAATCTCCGGTACCACCACAAAAAGAAAAAGTCCCTTGTAACTTTAAGTCAGTGCAGCTTGTTGTTGACCATCTCTGCAATTTGCACAACTTAATAAAAGAAAGATTCTGTACCTGTAACCATCCTTTTATAATCATCTAGAGCAAATGTTAGCCCTGCTCCCATGTGGACGCTCAGCCCTGTGCTGGTGCCAAAGGTAAAGAGAACAGGCAGAGACACCCTCGAGTGGCTCCTATCCTCAAGCTGCTTTCCCTCTAGTGGAGGAAGACAGAGCACCAATATAGAAGCATTAAATAACAACACAAGAATCCAGCTGAAGACACAGCCAGTAAATAATTAATGAACAGATGAGCTGTCGATACGTCAAATTCCATTAGGTCTACATCTAAATCCTGACTCTGTCAGTAAATTGAGAAGGGGCAGAGTAGAAACTACGTCTGTCGAATGTGCTGCAGACACAGTTCACTTTCCTCCCCCGTCACCCCTCTGAGGACACAGAGGTAAATACATGTCGTGTAACTCATAAACACGTCTGTGTTATAACCAAACACAAGGTCCTACAAATCCCAGGCAGCGTGTCTGCGTGTCAGGATGCCTGAGCTCTGCCCTGGACCACATCTCACGCCACTTGTGCTTTGTCTCTAGGCTAAACAGTCCACACCTGCCCCGGCTGTAATCTCTGAGCTCCAATTGTCCGTAATCTATAGCCTTGCTGAATCCTGCTCATGTCCCCTTAAGAACAGAAATGTAAGACCTGGATGCATTAGTCTGGTTGAGCTGCCCTAACAAAGTGTCACAGGCTGCGTGCCTTGAGCAACACCCACTCATTGGCTCACAGTTCTGAACACTGCAAATCTGTGAGCAAGGTGCCAACAGCATTGGTTTCCCAGAGGCCTCTCTTCTTGATTTGCGGATGACAACTTGTCACTGTGTCTTCACATGGCCTTTCCTCTGTGCAAACAGCACAGATAGCTCTAGTGTCTCCACTTCCTCTTAGAAGGACCCTGGTCAGATTGGATGACAGCCCCAGCTTTATGATTCCTTATTATCTCCTTCAAGGTGCTATCTCCAGATTCACATTGGAGATTAAGGCCTTGACATATGAATTTAGAGAAGCACAATTTAATACTTAATACTGCCCAATCATCAATTCCCTTCATGTTCAATTTAATTATTTTTAATGAATCTTGATAGGTTGTGAGGACCTTGAGGATGGGGGCCAGTGTCTTATTCGATCTTAGGATACCCCAAACCTGGCATGGCATCCAATTTAGAAAGCATGCTCAAGAAATGTCTGTTGGATTGAACGGAATGGAATTTTGTTCTCCATCTCTGCCACTGTCCTAGCTGGGACACTTATTGCTAGTCACCCAGACTATTTTGATGATTTCTTAAGTGGTCTATAAGCCTCCAGTATCTGCATTTCCTCTACCATCAGAATGTTCTTCCTAAAACAGAGGTTGCATTACATCTTGGCTTCCCTCAAAATCCTTAGTAGCTTTCCATTACCTAGAAAGTGTATGCTAAAAGTTAATTGTGCTTATCAACACGTCAATTGATAAAGAAAACATAAAGTGATATAATAGAATATTATTCATCCATAAAAAAGAATGGACTGTCATATGCAGCTGCGTTGAGGGAAGTGGAGGACACTATGGTAAGTGTTATAACCCAAAGAAAGATAAATAGTAAGTGTTCTCACTTACACGTAGACACTATGAAGTTGGTGTCAAAGGAATATTGAATACAGTTGTGTTTACGAGGGCCTGGGAAGAGGACAAGGGAAGGAAGAAGGGAGACAGGATAGTGAGTGGGTATAGAGATACAGCTAGGTAGGAAGAATAACTTCAAAATGTTCTATAGCACAGTAGGAAATCATAGTTGGCTATGACTCATTGAATATTTCAAAATAGCTAGTAGAAGGGCTGACAAGACAGCTCAGCAGACTAAGCGCCTGCTTAGGTAAGCACAGGGACTGCAGTTTGATCCCCGGTACTGCATGCTGTGCCAGCCTGCCCCCTGAGGCATGCTAGGCCAATGACCACGTCTGGGTATGGTGACACATGCCTGTAATCCCAGTGCTGGGGAGGCTGAAAGTAGGAAGATCACTATGAGTCCAAGCTGTGTAGTGAGACCCTGTACTAAATACATTAAAAAGGGCCAGCCAGATAGCTCAGTGGATTAAAGCACCTGCTTAGCTACACGTAGGGACTGGGATTTGATTCCCAGTTTGCCATGCTGGCTACACCCCCAAGGTGCGCTGAGATGGTGATTAAGAACAGGAGTGATGGCACAAGCCTGTAATCCCAGCCCTGGGGAAGCTGAAAACGGGAGGATCACTACGAGTCCAATCTGTGTAGCGAGACCCTGTAGACCCTGTACTAAATACATAAATAAATAAATACATTGAAAACAGCTAGTAGAAAGAATTTTGAATATTTGCAACAAGAAGGGGTTTGTGTCTGAGGCCATAGATATGCCAGGTGCACTAAGCTGATCATTGTGCATCCTACACACACGTTAAAATGTCTCACTGAAACCGATAAAATACACACAATCACTATTTCTCAATTAAAAATAAAGACATATCTCTTAAAAAGTTTTCTTGTCCCCATAATAAACTGAGGTCCTTAGCCTGGCCTTCAAATTTACCCTTCTGCTCTGTCCTACATCCATTGGTCTGCACCTCCGCAGCCCCACCATCCGGTGGCATTGAGTGACTTGCTGTACCCCTGGGGAGCTGCAGTAACTCAGGGCCCCAGGCTCCAGCCCTAGGAAGCTGTCTGGGGAGGCCTGAGAATCTGTGCAGTGGAAGCCACTCCCCAGATGTTTGGGCTCACCCATTCCAGCCAAGGCCGTAAGAACATGCCTGCTGCGCCTGCTCCAGCTGCTCCTCCGGCCTGGAGCTTTCAGCCCCCTCTCCTATCTTCCCAGATCCTACTGGTATCTGCTTGCAGCCTGGGGTGAAACATAGCCTCCTTTCCAAGTTACCCTGGATCCCCCAGTCCTGGCTCAGGTCTCCACCCAGTATCTGGGAAGCACTGACCCTCTCATGCTCTATGCCTCAGTTTTTGCATTTGTAAAATGAAGACACTAATAGAACCCAACTCACGAGACTGCGGGGACCCAGTAACATCCGGACTGTAAAGAGCTTAGCACAGTCCCCGGCACATGGGATGCTCTTCAATAAGTGACAGCCATTAGGTTTAATAGCCTGGTACCCAGGGCTGCCACAGCACTTTGCCTGTGCCTTTCTTATAGCACTTATTTAATTGGCTTGAGGAAGGAGATACTGTTTACTGAAACTGCTGTGACAGGCCCTGAGGACTGCAACACTGGCTGTGGGAGCAAGCCGGAGGCAGAAGGAGGACACTCGCGCTCTACTTCTGGCCTCTGGCCTGACCTGGGCCATGGAGAGGCTGTAGTGAGGGGAGCCAGCCCCAAGCCGGGGAATGAATTCATCAGGGCACAGCCCTTAGAGAAAGGGTCAAAGAGGAGAAGCGATCTATGCAGTGTAAAGACTCAGTTATTTGAAATCCTCTGAAAGGTAGTAGAGTTCTGTGGGGCTGGAAGCCAGAATGTCTGGGCTTCTTGTTAATCTCTGATCTTTTTTTCTTGTTCCCTCCCTCTCCCTCCCTCCCTCCCTCCCTTCCTTCTTCCTTCTTTCTTTCTTCCTTTCTCCTTCCTTTCTCCCTCCTTCCCTTCCCTTCCCTTCCCTTTCCTTCCCTCCTTCCCTCCTTCCCTCCTTCCCTCCCTCCCTCCCTCCCTCCCTCCCTCCCTCCTTCCTTCCTTCCTTCCTTCCTTCC
>NDGM010465693.1:0-11432 GCA_002564305.1 Octomys mimax | reverse complement strand
TATGGACTGAAACCTCCAGTAACTGTGAGCTAAATAAACCTTGCCTTCCTTCATTTTGGGTGTTAGGTATTTGTCCCAGCAACGAGAGAAGAGTAACTAAGACACCTGTGAAGTTTAATTAAGTGACTCTGTGGGGCCGGGGACGAGAGGCCTTGCTCTATGAACATCCTGAGCCTGAGCGAGAGGAGGCAGGAGGATGGAGTGCATGCTGCGCCCGCCCAGGGCGGGGAGCCTGCTTACCAACAGGGAAGGAGAAGGGGCTGCTCTCGCTTTTGGCTCCTGATGCTTCTGCTGTCTTTCGCCACCATGAAACGTCACTCCCTACCATGTGCCACCCTGCCTTGGAGCCAGGTGATTACGGCCTGAGATCTCCAGACTGTGAGCTAAATAAACTTTTCCTCCCTTAACTTTAGATATCGGTTATTTTGTTGCAGCGACAAGAAAAAAGTAAGACATCACTTAACTTGATCTTCATCAGATCAGCAACTGGAGAAGGTAAACCATTTATATTATACCCACACTAAGGACTGAAGTAATTCACACAATTTATACAGTGCCTGGTACCTACTAGCGTGTGTACAGTAGGGAGGATTTATTAGCTAGGTTTCAGATAAAGAGCTAAGCCCAGTATACATTAAAAATAGCATTCTATAGTCAAAATGGCCCATACCAAGCAGAAAAATCAAGGTAATTTTAATGAGTATTTTATCTGCTTCTAAAAATACAATAAAATGGGCCTGGAGAGATAACTTGGCTGTGTGAGCATCTGCCTGGCAAGCATAAAGACCTGGGTTCAATCCCTGATGCCACATGCTGCGCTGACCCTGCGCTGAGCCTGCCATCGAAACTGGGCATGGTGGCGCATGCCTGTAATGCCGGTGCTATAGAGGCTGAGATAGGAAGATCACTACAAGTCTGAGCTGCATAGTGAGACCCTCTACCAAATAAATAAATAAGTAAATAAATAGACAAAAGTTTTTAAAAAAATGATAAAAGCTAAAGTTGAATTTTTAAACTTAAAATCCTCATCAATTAAAAAAGTAACAATTTTAGTCTTACTAACACAGAGGCAAAAGCATAATTATAAGGTTGCCAAGCTGGAATAAAACTGGTCTTTCTCCCAGTGTGTCTTGTGTATTAAATTACAGCCTTAACCATGACTGAAATGACATCAACCCTCACACAGTGATTATTTCAGTAGGCAATGTTTCTCCCTTCTTCCTGCCCCAACTTAATTGAAACAGAACACCACAGCAGCTGGTAGTACTTGCTTACGGTGTGAGGCTTAGCCTCCCTTTAGGGAGAAAAACAACACACAATATTAAGTTGATATACATATGTTTTTGTACAAGATGTCAATCAAAAATGGTATAAAATGTCCCTGTGCTTTTGAAGAGTAATTTGAAATGATTACCAAAATAAGATGTCAAATTACATAAATGATGAAAATGATATTACACTAGGATCATTCTTGAAATATACTGTGTTCCTCCACTGGATTAGAAGTGCTTACAGCCCACCTGTGAATAATTACAATTTTACATCCAAAATGGCTTTCTCTTGAAAGACAAACCTATAAACCTGGTCTCGTATCTGTTGTATTTCTATTTAAAAAGTCCCAGACAATGAAAGACAAACACAGCTTCAAACGAACCTCTTACAAAAATGGTAAGTCGGAGAAACATATTCACTCAAAAGAATCGCTATCACTTTTTGGAGCTACTTCAGTGCTGAAGTTTCTTTTCTCCAACACTCCATATGTACTTCTCATTCCATATGTTCCGACAAGCAGGTGGGATTTTCTCGGTCCTAGACTCCATTATTGTGAGCAGGGTGCAGCTGCACCCAAAATAATCTGATATTCCCAATTACACGTCCATGATGCTTAATCTCCTATCCTATCTTTAAGTCAACCTGGACCGAACAGTCCAATGTCTTAAACATCCAGCTGTGAACTATGAGAGAAGTCCATGTTCCCTTCCTCTTGGTGTTCTGAAGCCAATGTTCTCAGTAATGGACCATCAACGTATGATTACTATCACTAAGTACAGGGATTTCACAAGCTTCTAAAGCCGGCATATGTTGGGGAGGACACTTTATTTTTATTCTCCATGCACTTTGGCTCCCTGGTGCCCAAGGCAAACAGCTGTCATTTACTTCAGACCTCTTGCTAGCACTTTCTGATTCCTGCGGGGCTTCCTAGCCTATAATTAGGCCTTCCAGCTGCTGCCCTGTGTGCTGTGGAGAAGCGCTGAGGCTCTCACTTGATGGCATTCCTGTAAAATCCTTGTAAAGACGGCATTGTTGGAATAGCGCTGTTTGGAATCCAGCCTGGACAGCGATAATGACGAATTCTCCAAGCATTTGCCATGAGCACATCCGTGCAACAAGCAAGGTTCGCCGTGGCGTGAACTCCACCTCAGCCACAGGAAAGGAGTGGAGACACAGCAGTACGGGGGAAAGCTGGAGGCAGCTGGAAATTCCTAGTGCAGCGGTACAGGGAGCATCAGCACTGAGCCAGCTACCGCAGCTCGCATGGCGCCCGGGTCGTTCTCCCAGGCCGTCCTCAGGATGAAGTGAAATGGAGCAGCCAGAAGGAATGAGCAAGAAATCCCTTAAGATCAACGATGCTGGAAAAGATGGCTCCCAGGCCAGCGACTATCGTTGGTCAAAAGCAAAAGAGGAAGAAACAGATTCACTTGGAATGCATCTTTCAAACAAAATAAAGTCTGAGTTTTTAAAAAGTGAAAGCATTCTCAAAACCCAGCACGCAGTCCTCTCTGCAGCGCAAGTTCTCCTGGGAGGCCAAGGCCCAGAGGCAGGCCTTTCTCTAAGGAAAAGGATTCACTGAGATTGCAGCCGGCAGCTGTGCCCTGGCAAGATCTCCACTGCGTGGCACCTCCCTCCTTCTGACGCCAAAGCTGCTACGGGCCTGCAATGCCCAGGAGGGAGCCCAGAGAAAGCCAGCCGCTCAGAGACTTTCACGCACAAAGCTCCTGAGGCAGCGGCAGGCCCTGACCTGAGGACCACACTCAGAGCCCCCAAACCCTGGAATGGGTGTTCCCGAAGGGCACACCTCACTCTTACCAAGGCAGAGCCCCTCCTGCAGCCTGTGCTTGGTCAGTAACGGGAACTCTCCAAACTTCCGGTTCTAAAGCCCCAAAGAACAAGTCTACGATGGAGGCCAACATCACAGGCATCTATGCTGCCATCTTTTTCTAGTGCTAGTTTGAAAGACACAGGATACTGATGTTCCTCCATTTCTGTGAAAAACACTAGAGATAATCAACTTATGAAGAAAAAAGGTATATTTTGGCTCACAGTTTTAAGGGTTCAGCCTGACAGGGTCCATCTATTACTTGTAGGCCTCTGACAGGGGTGCTTACAGTGTGAGGTGAAGAAAACTCACTCACCTCATGGGCAGAAAGTGAGAGAAAAGGAAAGGAAGGCTGTTCAGGGCCCCTCTCTCCCCTGAAAGGCCACACCCCTAATGACCGGAAGGCCCTAAACTAGGCTCCTCTCTCTCTCAATATGCCACACTGCAAATAAAGTTTTTTGCCACAAGAACTTTTGGGGGATGCTTACATCTGAAATCATAGCAATACTTTATTTTAAAAATTTATTTATTTTGAGATAGGGTCTCACTATGTAGTCAAGCTAGACTTGAACTCACTATGCAGCCCGGGTCCTCAATCTTCCTGCCTCAGCCTCCTGAGTCATGGGGTTCCCAGCATGTGCCGCAGCACGCAGTTATAGTAATATGTTTAAAAGAGCTCAAGAAATAGATGAGAGACTTAGCTATTTCCCCCAGTGGAGGGTGCTTACTATTGATCTGTATTGTGAGCAGAAAACACTTGAGAATTTTGTTCTCTTTATATCTTACTTACCACTGAGGGAATTTCTCAAGCCAGAAATCTCATGGTTAGGGAGAAAATAGAAAGTGTACTCAGGCGGATTCCTGGCATTATCAATTGCTCCCCATGTGAATCTTCCAATAAACAAGTTTCTTCCTTCTAGCCTCAAAAAGGGTATTAAAACCGTATTTGACGGAAAGGAAAGAAACGTTCCCTCCCTTCTTCTGTCCCTCTAAACCAAAATGGTTCAGCACTGAATTGCCAGTACCCCCCACCCCAGTCAGGCTAGACCATTGTCCTGAGTATCAGCTGCTCTGATCTCAGGAATGTAAATTCACTGTAGGATTAGGCTAAGCAAAACAACTAATGAGACAGACTTGAATTTCAGAAACTCAGCAGTCTAAACATATTTATCCCACTACACATTTCCATTAGCAGAGACAGCAGTTGATAGGCACATAGAACGAGCCGATCAGAACAGTTAAAACCAGAATAAGAGAAGTCCCTAGTTCTCTAGTCTTATTTCAAAGCATTACTTGTGAAAAGTTCCATGATGCAAAAAATTATATTTTTTGCAGAAATAATCATTAGTTTCCCCTTATCTCCAGGAACGTCTTCTAAAACACCGGGCAATGCCAGAAACCTCCAGTCCTGCTGAACCACAGATGGGCTTTCTCCTAGGTACACACATTTGATTTCCTATCTTTCCCCCCATTGCTGTGGATTGGATACAGGCCCTTTGCACTGAGGCACACCTCCAAGTCCTTTTTATAAATGTTGTTGAATCAGGGTCTCATTCAGTCACTAAATAACCCAGGCTGGGTTTGAGCTTGCCAACCTCTGTCCAGCTTTCTACAGTGTTGGGATTACAGGTTTGCACCACCATGCCCAGCTTCTCCTGTTTAACTAAGCACCCATCACGCACTGCGGCCACACTGTTGGAGGGCGACGGAGGCCAGCGATGCTGACGAGAATCTGTGTTTCCTCATACACAGCTTCACGGATGGAAGATCTGCTCTGACTACAGCCTGCGAAGCTTCAGCGTTTGATATAGTTTCTTTGGGTTTGGTAAGAACTTGGACCTTTCTTTTTTGTACCAGAACTCAAACTCAGGACCTTGTGCTTGCCAGGCAGGCACTGTGCCGCTGGGCTACACCTCCCAGCACCCTGCCCTTGTCCTGAATGGAAGCACTTCACAGTTTCTCTTTGGTTTATGCCACTCTCCAGCATCATTAATTTGCACGAAGGGGCGGTGAACAAGTACGGGTGGCCTGGGCACAGGTGCTGCTGAGTCACAAGCCGATCTGACCAACAAGCTGGCTGCTGTGTGACTAACGGGGAGGCCCTATATACACCATGGACACACTGGGCAGAGGATGGTTCTAATCCTGTTATGCTACATGGTGCACAATGAAACCATATGAGTAATCTTTGGGATTTTCCATTTAATATTTTACAGCCACATTTGCAGGAAGTGAAGACCACAGATAAGGAGCGGTAAGTGAACTATACTTGTGAACAATGACATTTTGGGCTCTTGACAATCATTTGACAAATTAAGCTTCAAAAGGTCCTCGGTGAAAGTCTTAAGCCCGGACACATGTGAACAGCTCCGTGGACTCCGTGAAGCCCATGTGGCTCTGCTCTTTCACCCACGCAGGGTTTGCAAATGAATGAATGAGAAGATGCATCGACTGCAACTGGGAGAAAAGGGTTAGGTGCCGTCAGCAGAAGAGAAACACTGTCCATTCTGTGCTCTGCGTGTGGGTTTTGTCAGGCCTTGAACCCAGGCCCTCCACACTGAGACACATTCCCAGCCCTTCCTTCCTACTTTGTATTTTGAGGTAGGGTCTTACTAAGCTGCCCAGGATGGGCTTCACGCTGTCTTCCTCCTGCATGAGACTCCCAGGGTGCTGGGGTTGCAGAAGTGCGTCACTCAGACGTGCACTGCTCCCACTGGCTGATTCTGTTCATTTCTCTCATGTTGGGAACAGCTGCTGGTGCTCAGCATCTGTCCACGAGAAGACGGATGAGACAGTGAGTGAATGAACACACGAGTGAATGGGGAAATGCAGGGACTGTAACTCTGAGAGTGTGACGAGGCCAGGAGCTGGGAAGGCCTTGAAGGGAGAGGCACTCGGGGAAGCCCAGAGGAGGAAGAGAAGCAGGAAGAGGACGGAGAGGAGGAGGACGGGGAGGAGGAGGACGGAGAGGAGGAGGGCAGGGAGGAGGAGGGCAGGGAGGAGGAGGGCAGGGAGGAGGAGGAGCAGGAGGAGAACGGGGAGGGGGAGGAGGACGGGGAGGAGGAGGAGGAGAAGAGGACAACTGGGGCTTCCCTTGGCCCCAGCATGTTCTGCAGGAGTGGACGGTGTGCATGTTCAGAGAAGAACAGGTCTTCCAGCGGGACAGGATTTCCTCTCTGCCGGTGTCCTCAGTTTCGGACACAGAGGAAACAATCTCAAGTGTGTTGGTCCCCTCCAGAAGTTCCTAGCCATATTCAAGCTCAGATATGCGTGCACCCCACCTCTACCTTTGAAAATTAAGAACCTGGTGCCTGCCCTGCTCGAGCTGCCCAGCCCACCTCTGCCTCTGCAGCACAGGCTGGCCATCACTGGGCTTCCCTAGGACTCTGCACACTGGGCTCTCAGCTTCCCAGCCTCCTGGACAGGCCATAGGCTGTAGACACCACAGGTCCATGGGTTCAGGCCTTGGAACACTCTGGTCCTCTACCTGAATCCAGTCAGGGAAGAGTTCAGGAACTTCCTGGCCCGGCCTTTTTCCCAGGGTCCCTCATCCAGATGGCTACAAGGAACCCTCAAGTCTTCCCTTCTTCATGAGTCTACTCTTCTTCACCCTTTAGGGTTCTCTTAGATACCAGGTCAGCTCAGGGAGCCCTTGCTCTGAGTCCCCCAACAGGCTTCCGGGATGCTTAGCAAAGCCTTCTCTTGAGGGACCACCCCCACTCTCAGTCCCACACCACAGTATCCCCTCAACACCCAGGCCCTCGCTGCTCTCTCCGGCCTCGCAGCCTCTGCTCCTGCCTCCCACTGTACTCTACCACAGGCCACACACTAGATTTCAGTCAGTGTCAGTTTAACTTCTTGTCTTTGTTTTGCCTCGCAAGGGTATAAGCACCAGGATGCTCAACTTGCACCCCTCTGATCCCCCATCACCACAATGACACCTAGCACTCAGCACATGTAGGGCAAGTATCCCCGAACAGAAAAATGCAAGCTGGAAATGCTTCTAGAGCCGAAGCTTTGGGGGCACTGACAGGATGCTAGAAACACAAAAGCCCGTACCTGGCCTCAAGCGAAGGGCCAGCAGCTGGCACCGAAATAATGCACAAAATCACAGCTAAGGCGACTGTAGTCCTAATTTATATCAGTTTCGTGAATGCACCAGTTAATACTTAAAATTTTTAGTTTGACCAAATGTTACATGCTTGTGTCTGGAATCTGAGCAACCACATTGATGATAGAAATTTGCAATATAACAACCACTGCTGAATACCTATCATCTTGTTTTTTTTTTTAATTGTGTATCATTTCTAATATCTATTATTTTTCTATTCACTTTAAAATAAATTTTAAAAATTATACCTGCGATGTGTCTCTGGTGTGTGTGAACCATAAATGAACTCTGTGCTTAGACTCAGACCCTCCTCTCCAGATATCTCCTTAGATACATGCAAACATTTCCAAGCCTGGAGAAATCTAAAGTCCAAAACACTTCTATTCCCAAGTCTTTCCATTAAAGGCTACTCAAACTGCATTTGTTGAATGAGAAAATGAAGTTGAATTGTATTTTGAACACAGTTTCTCCACAGCTTCTCCTCCTAGTCAGCACGGGCCTGGCTGCCCCTGCAGGCTGTGGGCGCTCTGGCCTCAGGATCTCCTTGGGTCTCCCCCATCCTCTTGCTGCTGAGTAACAGAACTGCAACCCACAACCTTGCGCTTGAACACTCCTTGCAGGAAAGAGGAGGATTAAAATGAAAAGACCTGGCACTTCCCTGAGCTGCCAATACCTTACCATTGAATCCAAATAAGCAGGAACTTACTAGGAAGCGTGTGAATCCACTTGTTTGGCAAATTAGCAGGCGATCTGTTTGTGCGGCAAAGACACTGTGTCAAGTGACATCCTGCAGGGAATTATTACAATAAAATTATAGGGTTGACAAGAGAGAAAAATTACAGGGAAATTGGCTTATGTGAAGCTTTGAGAAAGGAAAACAATGACTGAAAAAAACGACAACAAAGCCCCAGAGCTGGGGCCCTGAAGCGATGGTACCATACTTGCAGCAGAACACGCTCGGAGTTGGGCCTGCACAGTCCTGCCTGCGGCACAGGGACAGCAGACCTGGGAGATGCTCGGGATGATGCGCAACGTGCAGACCCAGCGCCAGGAGCCCCAGGGGACCAGCCTCGTCCCTCTCCAGGCCTGATCCACCTGTCCCGTGTCTCCGCTGCGCCCAGACGTGGCCTCACTGCTCCCCAGCCCCCAAGAGACGCAGCAGCCACGTGGCGCCAACGGTGCTTCCGAGCACAGGCTGGCGCCTCAGAAGCTTTTCCGAACTCCTTTTTCAAAAGAAGGCACTAAAGCCACCAGCCTGGGGCCCTGAGGGGCTCTGCAGAGCCACGTCAGGGATGCTTCCGGAGCGCATCAGCCAGAGAGGACGTGACCTACTTTCAGCTGCCGGCAGTCACTGGCCCATCCAGGCGACAGGCACTGCGCGTCCCCCCCACACTGGAAGGAGGTGCAGCTGAGTAATTCCTGATCATTCTTCCTCCACTGGCTTCTCATTTAGTTTTCAGGGTCTCCCGAGGAGGAGGAACACGATGGTTTATGCTGCACTACACAAATGCTCGTGCAGCCCAGGCCTTGAATGTCTGCAGAAGTTTAGAGCAGCAGCTGATTCTCAGTCGTGAGCCTGCTCTGCCTTGCACAGCAAGGATCTGACCCTTGATACCTTGTTAAGCTTCCGCCCCAGACAAGGAGGAGCAGCAATCCTAACGGACAACCGCAGATTTCCAAGATGGCGCAGAAGAGACGCTCCCAGGCAAGAGTGCTTCAGTCTCAAGAGAAGATAATCAGGGGCAAACACATAAATTAGGTCACTGGATTTATTTCTGAGTGGAGTAAGTTGGACACGATTCTGAGTCAGAGCATTAATCTAGCCAGCAATCACACCGCCTGCCTCGTTCTGGAGGGGAGGGATCCGGGTGCCAGACCCCTGTGAGGTGCAGTGCTCTGCACAGAGAGTGCCACAGTCCAGTGATGTGCTCTCCACAGGGCTGTCACTGGGTTAAACCTGTATGTGAAATAAGGTTGCTGCACTAAAGCAGGTCACCTAGACTTCCAGCAGGGATAGCACCTTTGCCGGCGTCTACTGTGTCAGTACGTGTGAGGAGGAGATGCTGCTGTGGTTAGCTGCTGTCTCTTTTCTCCCCATGCAGCATCGCCCATGTTCTTCTTTCCCTACTTCCTGAGGTAAAGAGGACTCAGCCAGACCTTCTATGCTGCCATAAAAACACAACACAGAACGGAGCTATCACCAAAACACAGAAGTCAGCTAACCCAATCCCTGATGTCACAACTGGGCCACTGAATCACCTGACTGGTAATAGGGCAGGGAGGCTGCCTCCTTCCACCTCCAAGTCAGCAGGTCAGCAGCCTCGGGCGAGCTCTGGTCACCCTGAGCCTCCACTTTGTTACTTGTAAGAAAGAACAGAATAAGATAGTCCCCTAAGGAGCCTTGCCAGTTTCACACAGGACACTGCAGAAGGGGCACCGGTCTCATGCACGAAGATTTTGCCAAAATGTGAACTCAGTTAACATGCAGCTTGACAAACGCAGCAAGTGACGTCCCGCACAACCTACACACTACTCAAATACTAAAAATAGAGCATCATGCGCAATTATCAATGTTAACCTAAATCATCTACTTTGGTTAAAATAGAAACTGAGTCCAAAATGCATGAAGAAGAAACCACCTATAAGTGGTATTTCTATTTTACTTTTCCAAAGTAAATATTTTCAGTAACCAGTTCTGCACAGAGGTCGCTGGAAAATCATTTGCGTTTTGGGCCTTGTGTTAGCTGCTGGCTAACAGCAAGTGTGGCTCCTGAAGGCATTATCTGGGAGCACAGAAACCAGCCTCCCAGAATGCCATTCCAGCTCTTCCTTGGGTGAGTGGTGCACAGATGCTGGTGGCTACCTGAAGATTAAGATCTGGGTCTGTGCAGGGTTAACACCCAGCTCGTGGCATTAATCCCAAATGTTACTGTGCTTAAGACCAAACCTGTAGGTAGGCGTGGGCATTACCAATGCGCAGTCACACATGGATGATCAGTGCTGAGGCGATAAGGGCGGCCAGCTAGGGACAGGTGAGAGGACAGCCTGAAGTTTAAATGAGTACAGTTCTGTGAACAGCGAAAGGGCTTCGAAACTCTTCGGCACTTCACAGTCCCAGGTTCAAATTCCAAATCTATATTTACTCTTTGTATGTCGTTGGGCAAGTCATTTGATTCTCAAAGGTTTAGCTTCCTCCTCTGTAAGCCAAGAAGACAATTCCTACCTCACACAGACATTGCAGGCTTAACGGACCCCACTGACCAAAGAACAGAAGCCCCATGTCACAGGCTGCATGGAAACATTTCCAGCATAATAGATACTCAAGAAATATTGGAGCCTAAGCAAATGGATGTAAAATGACTTAGCTGTCACACAAAATATCTGTTGAGATGCACACAGTCACAACACACTGAAACTTTGACAAGTATCAACAATACCCAGGAAAACCATAATCATAATATACAACATTGACTGAAAATTGTAACTTATAGTAAGAAGGCAATTAAGGAATATCAAACAAAGTGCCTCAAGAAGCAGTTTACAAGTAAAGATTATCTTTGTAGGACAGAAACATTCACTCCATTGAATGCCAAATAGATTTTAGTCATATTATAATAACATAATCAATGTACATACATCTCTGGATATAACTGTGATTTGAATAAAGTTATATCTTCCCAAGGTACACACAACAGACTACCTTTCAGAGCCAGTAAGTTTCAATTCTTCCTACTCCCAGATTTTGAAGTTCCTGGATACAGTCAACACTGATTATGCCGTAACACTTTATGAGTTCAAAGCCCGCTAGTCTTCTAGTTTCCACACACCTATCCCCCTAGTTTCTGACCAGTGTCTACATTTAATGATGCAAAATAAGACCACAATTGCAATTAAAGCCATCCTAAGTGGGGCGGAGGCATCTTAAAGGCCAAAAGTAACAAAACAAAGTGAGAGACACAAAGCAGCAGTTGAGTTTTCAATTCTGCTACCTCGGTAAGTCAGAGCATAACCAAGCTGTCAGGGGTTTACAGGGGAGTGCTCGCCAGGGCCACGTCCCAAGCGGGGACACCGGTGGCAAAGGCTCCGCAGATGCTCAGGGACAGTGCAGCCCACGCTTCTCAGTTCTGTGCGTCACATCATCAGAGACGTGACTTTACCCTTTATACATCTTTCTTTCTTTCTTTCTTTCTTTCTTTCTTTCTTTCTTTCTTTCTTTCTTTCTTT
>NDGM010465596.1:0-12603 GCA_002564305.1 Octomys mimax | reverse complement strand
GATCAGAAAATTTGGGACACTACCGAGTTACATGACATTACAGTATAAGTTCTCATATGTCCTCAGTCTTTGAATTAAGTTATTTTAAATGTAAACTATTGGGAAGTTTTCACTAATATATCAGCCATTTCTACCACCTGATTGTGAAAAACCAAACAAGAACATTACCACTTAGAAGTAAAGGAAGATGCAAGGATCCAAGTGTGTGATCATTTTCTCATGCCTGTCTGCCTTACAAATGGTTCTAGACAAGGTTCAACCTGACAGTAGAGACTCTGGAATAGATAATCTCCTGAAAGTTTTTTTCCCATGGCATTCTTGGTCTTAAGTAGCCAATTTTTTTTCAGACCAACAAGATGGCTTCACTGGCTGAGTCCAGGTGTCTAAATAACAAAGCTATGTATCACAGGATATTAGTGATATCCCAGCTTCAAGATAAGTTGAGACTGTTCCCCCCTCATAAATATGTACACCAAGGCCTATTCTGATACCAGTGTTGGGGAGCTTTGCTTGTGATGCTTGGCATGGCAAAGGCTGGAGTATGAATGTGCTTATCTGATATAGTAAACCAGTGCAGAGGGAGGAAAAAGAAAAGTGGAACTGCATGTGTGCAAGTGCCTTTGCTTTTAGTGGGTCTGTAGGTTTGGAATTTAGCTTAACATGGTGTCAGAAGGGAGCTAAAGACCTTGGAGTAAAAAATTCACATCAGAATCAAAGAGAACCAAAAGAATGGGGAGGGTGGATTGGTCAGATGGGATACCTTCCGCTTAAAGGAGGAAAGATTTAGTTTAGGTCACTGTGTCAAAGCTGTGAAGGTCAGCATGGTTATCTGGGTCCAAGACAGAATGGTATGGTGAAGTGAAGCTGCTTAGTTCATGGTGGTCCTGAAGCAGAGCAGAGGGGGAAAATGCCAAGGAAGAAGACACTATGGATACAGTCTTCAAGGTCCTATCTACATGGCCAACCCAGGCCCAACTAAGTACTCTACTGATTTCCTACACATCTCTCAATCCAATCAAGTTGACATTCATGATTAACTATCCCAGAAGGACTGGGAAGAAAGGACGAAAATTCCTCCAGCAATGACACTCCATGCTGGGGAAACTTTAATACTCCATGCTCCTCATAAGGAACAAGAATAAAAGCACAGGGGATGGGAAGAAAGGCAGATTCTGGGAGACTGTGTAAAGTGAATGAACCTCTGTGGAATCTTGATGATAGACAAGAAGGAGCATGTAAGTAGACTCAGCAAGAAAATCAGGGTTCCCAAGCCAGAAAAGGAGTTGATAGAGTTTCCTGGACCAAAGAAAGGGCCAGCAATTGGTGTCACAGCCACAGTACAGAATGGGCAAAACAAGGAGCAGGTTTCCCTTTTCCAGAAAACTTGTCTTACTTTTTTCTTGTACTAATGAGTGATATGGCAGATAACTAATGAATGCATCAGAGACACTCTTGATGTGATCAAGATAGTGAACAAGAGCAGAGAGAGAGAAAAAGCAAAATGGAACTGCACATGTCCAAGTGTCTTTGCTTGACAGAGGGTCTGCTGGTCTGGAAGTTAGCCTAGCATGGAGGCAGAGCTAGGAGGAACACTATAATCCTAACATGGACAGGTGTCACACATCCAGCAATAGAATGATGCCTGGTGGCTCCACTCATGATGGGAAAAAAGAAATATAAGCCCAAGACCCTCATGTCCTGGTTCTACTTCTTCCTATCTTTCGTAAAGGAGTATCTGTCCTAGGAAATTAGCTGTCTTGGAGGACACAAGGCATAGGTGGGATTCCATCCTCGACCTGGAGCTTCAGAGGCCCATCTGAGGTCTTCAGGGGGAGTAGCAGGCTCTCAATGAAGATGCCTATTGGCACTTTCTAGAAGCCTCTCTGAGGCCATATGCAGTTGAACCCTTGTGATGTTATTGCTGCTGGAAGGAAGTGAGCTAAGGAGCAAAGTTGAAGGTGTGAACCTACACAAGGTCTGGGGCATCTGAGCCTCTTCACCAAGTTTTGGCCAGTTTTAGATTTTCCTACTTCAAGTTATTTTGCTGTTAAGATTTTTCTTACTTTATTTTTTTCTCTTTTACTGGTAGAAAAATATGTGTTTCACATTTCTCTAAAATGTCGTTCTCTTCTTTTGAGGGCAAGGATGGATCTAATTTTGTGCGGCCTCATACACAGTCTGGGACTGGTCTACTTTAAGAAAAAGAATAATAAACCTTTAATACAAATTTAGATACAAAAGTGAAAATATTAATTTGAAATTCAAACAACCATAATATATTAAACATTAGAGATCTAGTAAGTATAAAATATAAGATCTAAAAAATAATCACTATTTTAATTAATAAGCTGCATGATTCAATAATATTCCCTTTCCTATATTTTGACTGTAAATCTACTCATCTTTTAAGATGATAACAATTTTGTAATTTTGGTAGAGAAAATCAAGAAGCTTGGATCCTCCACTGGGATTGGTTTTTTTTATTGCCTACCTTACATGTTGCCATTAGTTTCAAAACCATTTTTGATGATGTCACATAGTCTTAGCATGTTACCAAATGTAAGAACCAAGCTCCTCTATATAGGAGCTCCTGGAGACATGCTCCTCTTCACACTGGAGACAGCTTGAAGCAGTGTATGCCCTCAGAAATTCTCTTTCAGAGCAAAGCTGCATAACATGTTTACAATTCCATGTGTAATATGATGAAGCTTATTCCCTGTAGGAAAGAAATTCAACTTTTATTAGGCATCAATTAAAACCCAAGACTCTGCTTGCAATTTTCCTAATGGGTTGGAAGAACATTTTCTAGACCAGATTCTGATTCCATGTATTTCAAAACTTGGTTTTGTTCACCACCCAAATACATCTTGTATCGGGTACTAGAAAACACACTTATGTCCCGCTTTCCAAATAATTCCTATGTCCTTGGTCTTCTGTGGCACACTTGGAAAAGGTGCTAGCTATGTGGGCAGATAATTCGTGAAAACTGTTCCTAGATGGGGACAGCAGGCAGCAATTCAGCTATGCCACTGAGTGACAAAGGGGAAGCAGGAGGGCAGAAACAAATGACTTGACCATGAGAAACCAGACACTCCACCCATGCACAATGTCCCATGAATGGATCTTGTGAACACATTGCTCATATCATTCACGGTGACAGAATGAGCTGAGCAAAAGCAAAGCTCTGAGATTGAAGCTCTGGTGGCTGAAACATAACGTTTTCTCAAAGACAGTGCTTGTGTTTCAGAAGTCATGTATTTAAGCTCCCAGATTTCCTCTTTGCTCCTGAGAAAAGCCATCTTTTGTTCTACATTTTACACATTTTCTTTTTTCTTTGCTGTCATTATGGGCATTTTAGCTGGCTTCCCACACGCTGACATTATCTACTTACTTAGGATTTTTAAATTCTGTGTGTTACTGCTATTACAAAGTACAAGGTTTTCAAGAGCAAAAAGTACTCAGATTGGCACAGTATTGAAAAACAAGCAATAAGCAAATGTCCTCCCAGCCCACGTGGCAAGTTTGTGTCTTGACCTCAGTTATCAGGTCTTCCCTTGGGGTGACAGCACACCAAGGATTTGGGACAGCTTGTGCAGGAATGGTCCTGCAGAGCTCAGAGAAAGAGCTTAAATTTAGGGTTAAAACATAAGTCATTATATTTTAAATGAAATGATTTAAAAAGCTTCCTGAAGAATTTGAACCTCAAATATTTCTAAAATGTTGGATTCATTATAAAGTAGGATGTTGGGAAGCATATGGTTTCATGATTCTACTCCTCCCTCTTGACCGATGACTCAAGGTATTAGGCTAGGCACAGTGTCCAACACTGCCTAGTGTCCTGAAGGAGCCCTGGATGCAGGGCCAATATCCATCAACTGTCCACTTACTGATCATGATACCAAGTCTGCTTCCACGGCCCATAAGCATGCAAGTCTCTCCCTCACAATGTGAGGAATTTGGAAAGGGAGCTTAGAAGTTCACCAATTCTGGTTTAAATTTAGACCTCATCTAAGAATTGTGCCTCAGCTTTTCAGTGTCTGTGTATTTTTTTTTTAATTTTAAGTAACCACACAAAAGAGGACCTTAAGTAATTCCCTTTACCAGGAAGTCATGGATGCTTTACAGAAATGTTAGCTTGAATGAGAAGAGTCTTTGGAGGTGAAGTAGCTAACTCCTTATTCTCTCTTTGGGACAGAACCATAACTCATTCCCTGGACAGAGAGAAAAACATTTCCTGTTTAAGAATTTCCAAACAGTAAGATTATAGGAATCAGTCATTTATTCTTCTAACCATCACTTATCTGTCATACACAGAAGCCCCAGCTGAGGTACTGGGAATGCAAAGATACAAGCTAGCTGTCTGAGAGGCTGTTTGGTGAGGAGGAAAGAGCCCACCACCAGCCATCCTTGGCCAACATGGAGAGAATTGAGGCACACACTGCAAGCCTTCAGTCTGGGGCTGGCTACTGATACAATATGTTTAGCCTTAACATATGTTCTGCTACCTTAGTTTTTAAAATTATGGATTATTTACAACACATTAAATTTGGAAAAAGTCAGATACACATATGAGTAGACACTCTTCATAGTTAAGATCAAGATTTCCCAACTGTTTCTAAAAATTTAGAAGAGCCAAAGGGCAAAGGGACAGTAGTCTCACTGTAAAGGGTCAGGGTCAAGCGGCCTCTTTCTTCAGCTGCTCACAGTCCCCACCACCACTCACAGGTGTCCCAAAGGTGTTGTCTGTGTTACCAGCAGCTCTCTCTGGCCAATAGACTTGTGACCTAGGGGCAGCAGCTGCACTGTCTAATTATAAGGACTTTCTGAACAGAACCCCACTTGCACAGGAAGTAGTACCGAAAATCAACAAATGGGAAAAGACAACCTACAGAACTGAAAAAAAAATATTGCCATTTTTATCTCAGACAGGGATCTAAAAACAATTTTTAAAAATATATGCCCCCCCAAAAAAGGTCCAACCAAGAGATGGCAACTGAAATATATAAATGCTTTACAGAAATACAAATGACCAAGAAATGTATGAAGAGATGCTGAACATCCCTGGCCAGTAGAGAAATACAAGTTAAAACAACCCTGAAAGTCCATCTTAGTCCAGAAAGAATGGCTACTATAAAAAAGTCAAACAATAACAAATACTGGCAAGGATACACAGAAAAAGGAATATTTCTAAACTATTGGCGAGAATATAAACTAACTAGTAGAACCAATTTGGAAATCAGTATGTAGATTCTTCAAACAACTAAGACTAGAAATTCCATTTGATCCAGCTATTCTCCTTTTAGGCATCTTCATAAATGAGTTAAAGACATCATATTACAGTGATGCATCCCTCATGTTTATAGCAGAGGAATTAATCATAATGAAATCTTGGAAAGAGCCTGTAGGCTAATCAATAGTTGAACAGATAAAGAAAATATATTTACACACAATGAAGTATCACTGTGCCATTAAAAAAGATAAACTTAGGTCATTTGTAGGAAAATGGATCCACCAATTTATGTCATAATAGTACATGAAATAAAACAGACACACAAGGGTAAATATCACAGGGCTTCTCTTATATAAGAAATCTAAAGTGGAAAGATCAAAATGAATCTAGATAATAGGAAGCACAGAGACAGATCATTCTCAAAGAGGAAGGAGATCAGGAGATGGAGAGAGGGGAGGGAAGGGAAAGGAAGAAAGGGGATGAAAAAAGAAGTTAAAATGTGCTCTGTATATGTACCAACTTGTCACAAGGAATGGAGCCATCATGTTTTCAAAACGGTACCAAAATGGAAGAGGATGAAGAGATGAAGGGAACAGGAAGGGAAGAGAAGGAAGACAAAAGAGGAAATTAAGGTGTATTATGCGCAGGTACCAATTCCTGCATGAAGAATGTAAATATTATAAACTACAAACATGAAACAATAAAAAAATTAAGACTAAGAAAAGTATAAACCAAATGCATGCTACACCATATGGCTTAAATTTTCCACTAGCCACATTTGAAAACAATGGAAAGTAACAAGTAAAATTAATTTTAGTCGCATGTAATTATGTAACTCATGTCAAAAATATGGTACCACAAACATAAAATTATAAATGTAAAATTTACATTTTTTCATATCAAACCTGTATGCCAAGTGACATCTCAAGTGATCATAGTGACGTGGCAAGTGGGGAATGGATCAAGTGTAGAAATTGACAGTGTGATGCATGCTGGAATGAATACATGGCAGAAGGTTCGACTGTAAAGAGACTGAGGCCAAAGGACTAGTAGCTTTAAAGGAGATGCTTAGCCGACTCCTTTTATGGAGAACTAAAATGCACTGGAAATCCATTTACAGGCTCCAATCCAATAATGAAGCTCATCATCATAGCTAACATTCCTCCTACCATATTTTAGATTCATTTTCCCTTGCTTGTCCATGCATAGGGACAGCCGCTAAGTAAAAGCTTCTACCAATTCCCAGACTGGTGGAGAGTGCTGAGGTTCTAAGTGGGGTTGAAGAGGAGTGGTGGTTGGAAGGAGCTGGACCTCAGGCCCATCACAGTGTCAACAAGAGCAGCCTCCAAAGATTTATACAATGGAGGGATGGTGTTATGGTTTGTATCTAGTTGTCCCCCCAAAGCCTCACGTAAATCATGGGGCGATCATGCTAGAGGAGTAGTGTGTGGCTCAAAGGGCGGGGCCAGAGGACGGGGCGGGGCTTGAGGCATGGGACCAGAGAGGCACTAATCATTAAAGTGACAGCCTGCGCCTCCCTAACCACTCCCTCCCCAGGCCTGGTGGCCTGTCTTGGAGGTATGGAGCGGGTCATCCTGGACACGGTGGCACCCTGGCCTCTCCTCCACACTGTAGCATGGGATGGCTGTGTCTGTGATTGAGGCCGCCTCAGGCAGGGACGAGATGTTTGGAGAGGACAGAGGCACTGACCCTCTCTCCTGAACAAATAAGGCTCCGAGGTCTTGCAACATAATTCAGGCTGCTTTAAACTATGAAACCTCTAGTAACTGTGAGCTAGACAAATCTTTCCTTCCCTAAGCTGGAGTGTCAGGTATTTGTCCCAGCAACGAGAGAAGAGCAACTAAGATGGATAGAGTTTTATTCATAAAAAGTGTATCCCTTTTTTTGTTGGGAGTTGGTGGGGCGGGCACTGAAAACCACTTCTGCATAATACAACCCTCTGAAAAAATAATAAAAATAAAAATAAATAAATAATAATAATATAACCCTCTGTAACATTTCAAATATTGTCTTCAGTGTAAGTAATGCAACTACTTAGAGTGTTTGCTATCCTCCTTCACATATCTTTTATGGATCATTTGTTTGCTTTTAATCCCATTTTCCTAGATGGCCCAGTAGGAACCGGGTTACCAGCTTTGATGAAACTGAACTGGTCATATTTTGCTGAAAAGAGAAGTATTTCACACCAGTAATCCCAGCACTTGGGAGGCTGAAAACTGGAGAATCACTATGAGTCTGATCTATGTAGTAAGACCCTATAGGCCCTCCCTAAATACAGAAAGAAAAGAAAGAAAAGAAAAGAAAAGAAAAGAAAAAAATTCAAAAGAAGGATTTCAAACAATATAGTCCAATTCAACATCTTAATTACCTAAAGGGGTTTTTTACTCACCTTGTAATTTTACCAATCCAATGTTTAGTAAGTAATTATGGATATGATTATAATCTGTTTTAAATTACTGTTGAACCCCACTTTTTTATTGAATAAGCCAGGAAAATATCTTTTGTCAAAACAGATTTTCTAAAATAGAGGAAATTGACTGTGAAGCAAGAATTTACCCCAAACCTTCCAACCAAAGTGACCAGGCTTATGCACTCCCCACCCAAGCCCTTGTGTAAGTTGATCTCTGAACAAAGGGGAAAATGCTTTCCACTTGCATGACTTGTATGGAATAAAAAAGATGTCTCTGCCTCTAGACTGTGGCCACCTCTGAATTTGTTGTGCTTCGTGGCTCACATTTGCATGTGGTAAGGGAGGAATTCACCAAAGGAATATACTTCTACTCTTCCATTCCCTGAAGACAGTCTCCTTGGGAGATTTTATGTGCCTACACAGTTCACTTACCTGGTATATCTTCCTCTTTTCTCACATGCTCTCTTTTTATTTTCATTTATAACCAATCTTGCCTTTCCTGTCACTCAGCTGAAACATTTTATGATCATTCCAACCACAACTTCAGAGCACCAGGCAGTTTCTTTTAATGAATTCCTTCAATGTGAATCTTACGTGTCCAGGCAAAGTCTGGGAGAGAAACCCACCCAAACCCAGAAATACTTGCAGAAGAATTCCCCAGGGTGTGTTTAATTAAAGGACTGTGTTACAGCCTTCTGTAAACTCCATGATGCCCCTCCCTCTCATCTGGAAGGCAAAAAGGGAAGCCAGATGTGCCTGTAAGCAGTGGGAGCTAACAGGACCAGGATGAGTTGGAAAGGCATGCTAAAGGGCCAGAAGACGTTGGGTAAGGCAGAGGCTGCATGCCACATCCAGGTGTTCAGGCACCCAGCAACTTATTCCCATGAATGTGTGAAGTAAGAAGATCATTAACCTTGGAACAAGCATTCAGTATATCTTCCAGAAAGGTGACCCAAGGCTGGGGAATCCATTCTGGAGGCAAATATGAGGGGGACATGACATGATGGTGTATGTGTGTGTGCACAGATGTGTGTTACACCCCAGGAGCTTTTCCAGCTAGATTGTGTCAGCCGTTTTTTTCAAGGAAGTGTAGAAAGGCAGGTAAGGGTGATGTTATAGCTGCTGACTTGAAGCAATTCCACCTGGTAGGAAAAAGGAAATCATCGGCACACTTCAGCACATTAGTATGGACCTATCGCATTCCTTGCTACATGAGCTCAATAACTCATGACTTTCAGCAGCAAGTTCAAGGGCAAGGCAGACTCCCAGCACCCTAGGGGAAAAGGTGACACACTAAATGGGACGTCTTTGATATTTTCTTCCTTGCTATGGCACAGCAACTGGTTTGCTCATGGCATGGCAGTCAGGAAGCAGAGAATGATCAAGGAAGAAGGGAGAGAGATACACTCTTCCACTCCAGGGGCCACCCCAAGGGACCAATGTCTTCCAACCATGCTTCACCTCCTGACATCACATTTTGCTAAAAACAGCTTCCAAAAGCCCCACTATGAGCACGTGAGCCTTTGGGGAAACATCTAGGTATAAACCATGACCAGGGGTAACTGGAAAGTTTAATATTTGATTTTTGGCATGTAGGATGGATAAGCACAAAAAACTCACATAGTCTAGTGAAGCACCACAAGGCAAAGAACAGCAAAGAGCCTTTACTAATCTTAAGCCTGCAGGGACAAGGGCAACAAAAGGGTCCTAAATACCAGCATTCTTAGAACAAATGAGGACCCCTTGGCAGGAAACACTGATACCTTAAAGCCAGCTCCTGCTGATTTCCCATTTGCAAGTGACACTAAAACAGTGACCAGTCACTGACAGTTGCTAGAGTCCTGCTCCAAGGGCACAGAGCATGAAACCTGTAAGGTAAAGGACAAAGACATAATGTCCAGCAAAGGCAACTGTTCCAACAGGGCCAAGCTACTTATCTTCCTAGAACAGGAGGCCAGAGCAAGTTGGTGGGCAGGTTGAGTCATTGGAATCCACAGGGGCAGATCTGATATATGGTCCAGGTCTCCAAATTAGAGCCATTTAAGAGCAATGTGAGGTTAAGTTGCCTATTGCCATGCCTGATACAGGGGTGACATTGAGAAGTTGGGACTTGATGGGTCCTAGAGAAGTGCTGAGAAAACTGAGGAATGGAAATACCATCAGGCAAGAATCTCATTGAAACATAGAAGTTAACATATGGCAACCAATGGGACATGAAAGAGACTAGGTCTTGCTGTGGGATGAATAACTTGGAGCAGGATAAAGTGGAAAACCCATTGATAAAACTCAGGCAGCAACACAGACCCTAAAAAATGGGCAAGTCGCAAAAGCCATATAACTCTATGCTTGAACTTGAAAGGAATATTATGCATATATAAACATACAAAACACACTAAAAATTATAATTATCCTTTTTTCTGATGACTCTGGAAAATAAATTGGGTCATTTTTCAAAAGCCTTACTTTGGGTAAGATCGCGCGCACACACACACACACACACACACACAAATAAATATGCAAGTATGTACAACAATTTGAGGCTTGCCACAAGATTTCAACTCTATCAAACTTAGAGCAGCTCTTCCCTCAGGGCCCATATTTACTACAGGACTTTGTCATTATAGAAACGCACTCAGTGACACATATTCCTCAATGGAAGAACCAATAACAAAGTTGGCAAGGCTTAGGTGCATGGGTGCTTCCAAAGTCTGGGACTTGGGCCAAGTGAAGCCTTCCATGCCATTGAGCTCCCTCACACATGATACTCTTAGCAGAATTATATGGCTACCATCTTTGGAGACTATAATTTTTTGGAGCTACAATGTTTTGGCCATGTTTCATTAAGGAAAAAATGAAAATCATCAATAAAGTTATCCCTACACATCAGCCAGAAATCTTTTCAGAAAACCAAAAATGTAATTAAGAGTACAGAAACCAGTGACCCATACAATGAAGTCATAATACGGATTCCATCAATTCTAAATCCCTCCATGGGTCTGTTGAAATGGGTCATGGTGCATGAAATCATTATACCAGAACAAAGTAATGAGGATAGTGGAGGCATCTTGGGAAAACATCAACATCAACCACCACAGTAATTAAACTAAGATGTTAGTGGGTTAAGATCAAAAATATATATTGAAGTCCTAACTCCTGGTATCTTATTTAAAGATACTCTCTGCACATGTAATCAAGTCAAAATGAGGTCATAATGGATTGCAGTGGACCTTAAATCCAATAGCTAGAATTTTCATAAAAGGAGGAAACATTTAGATATAGTTACAGAGAGAAAATGACCCACAAATCAGTCTTCAGTCCCCATCCCTATGACTGAGTCTGTCAGTTTCACACCCTAACTATCATTGATCCATCTCTGCTTTCCCAGTCACTCATGCAGGCCCCACACAGCAGTAGCTCTGAGTCAGGTCTCCCACCTTCCCCACTTTCTCCAGTGCCAATCCTTCTCCATGCTGTAGTCAGGTGGTGGGTGTGTGTGTTCTGCCACCACTCCCTTCCAAGCCTTCTTTCTTGTTTTTCAGTAGCTTTAGCTGTTTGTGAATTTTATTTTCTCATAAATAAACATTCCTGACTGTGGCCTCTGGTATCTGGTATGGCCTGTTCCTTCTGGCCTCTCCAGTCTCAGCTTGCCTTTCTCCCACTTGCTACTCAATCTCAACATTCTCCTAAATTCTTTGTACTCTTGAGATTCTTCCAGCCCCACCCCTTCCCATGACCTTTGCTCGCATCATTTCCCCTGCCTAGAGGTTCTCTCTCCTCCACCAAGTTCATTTCACTCCTCCCCCATAGAGCTGATACAGTGCTGTGCTCACAGACTACTGAACTTCTTTCAATGCCACACAATGTACAGCCATACATTTCTTTGTGTAAATAACTCCATGATGACCTAGCATAGCACCTGCCCCAAGCAGATCATCACAAAGCTTTTACTGAGGGCCCGTATCTTCTGGAAACCCACTCAAATGTTCCTTTCATGGAACAGCAGCCTTTTTGAAGAAGAAAAGCAACCACAGAAGACATATATTTAAGAACTTTCAACTTCCTGCTCTTCTCGCTCTTTGCCCATCAAATGTGATAGAATTTGTATAAGATAAACCAAAAACAATCCTGCTGTAGATTTTAGCTCAGAGCTTATGCAATTACTAAGCGATGAGAACATTTATTGTAAGAAGCATTTGTCATTAATAAAGGAGAAAGGTCATGAAATAAGAACTTATCTTTATAATTGTGTGTCACAAACCATCAGCCCTTTCACTGAGGAGATCTTTTCATCTACTTTTCAGATAAGAGAATTGGCTCTATTGAAAGTGAACAGTTCTTGAGACCCAGTCAACAGCAAAGAAACAGGAAACTGTGATATCTCAGAATGGAGAGCAGCGTTTCCAAAGCAGACTGATCTCACATTACATGACCCAGTGTTTGATCAGTTCATCTGCCCTCTGCTCAGAACCCATGCTCCATGGCATGGTTTGGATGTGGTCTGGGTGACTCCAAGACCCTGTTGTGATTGGATACTTGATCCCCAGGATGGTACTCCAAGGAGGTGGTGGAACTTGTGGTAGGTGGGTGCAGTAAGAGGTCTTAGACCATGGGGCTGTGCTCTTGGAGGGAAGGTTTTTTCTGACACTCTTCATACTTTCTTAAAAGTGATATTAGGAAAGGAGTGGGATGGGCCTTTCCTTCCTCTGTCCACTGGTTCAAGGTGTAGCTTCACCTCCACACAGCCTCCCACCATTGCCACCCCTCAGCCACCATCTACCGTGCAGCCCTGCCAGGGAATATCCCAAATTGGTGAGTGAAAGAAGCTTCATTTCCTAGGCTGGGCATGGTGTCACGTGCCTGTAATCCCAGCTATTGGGAAGCTGTAAATAGGCAGATCACTATGAGTCTGATCTAGTAGTGAGACCCTGAACACCCTGTAGAC